>CM038796.1:151985714-152054340 GCA_021764765.1 Vicia sativa
TTCTACTCAACGTTCTCTCTCCGTGGCCTTTCTCCATGTGGGGATCGACATGATTGGGATGATCGAACAAAACGTCCAGCGGACATCGCTGTTTAGTGGCTATTGATTACTTCACCAAGTAAATTGACATCCTCGCCAACGTCACAAGACAAGTGGTTGTGAGGTTCATCAAGAACAAAACTCATTTGCCGATATGGGTTCAAGTAAAATCATTACAGAAATGGCAGATCTTGAACTTGAACAACAAAATGATGGAAAAAGAGCGTGTGAGGAATTCAAGGTCGAGCATCATAACTCATATCCTTACCGGTCAAAGATGAATAAGCCGTTGAAGCTGCCAACAAGAACATCAAAAGATCATTGAAGATGGTCGTCACTTTCACAAAGACTGGCACGATAACATGTTTGCTTTTGCATAGGTGTCATTACGATCTTACAGCGCCCAACGAGGCAACTCACCTCTAGTATCACGGCGTAGGCGGTGCTCCCCTTGAAGTTGAATTCGTCAATTAGGTTCTCATGAAACTAAGTGATCGGAAAAATAGCAAGTGTACTATTTTCGCCGATGTAGTTATAATGAGTTTCCCCAAGTATCGATCTGAGGAACTGCGTGGTAAATACTTATTCGTGCTCTTAATTCAATTGAACAAAAACAATGGTTGGGTTGATTTTAAAGTTTCAATTAAACTTGTAACAAGTGATGACTGATGAAATATAATGAGAATGATGCTAGGGTGGTGGTTGATTTAACAAAACTATGATCCAATTGATTTCCTCATTGCATATGAAAACTATCAATTACCTATCTCTAGATTGTTCTTCCTTAAGTCCTTAATGAAGACACTATTAAAACCCTAATCCTTATTCAAATGTCCATTCGAACAACTCTTAGTTTTAACCATAAAATATCAAGAATTCCGGTGATTAAAAGAGTTCCTAGTCCTAGGTGAGACTCCTAATAACCTAATTGTGAAAACCCTAACAATCAGTCTGCCAATTGTTAGTCATAGGTATACATGTATTTGTCCGATACATAATCATAAGAACACCACACAATTAAATTGAAATAGATAAACATGCATTAAGGAAATCAAGAATCAGAATTCATACAATCATCAAACCAGGACCACCCCCTAGCATTGGGGGGTTTAGCCTCTCATAATATTAGAAGAAAACAACAAATAAGAGTTAAACATTACAAAGAATTATGATGACTTTGATCTTCAATGGTGGCTGCCCTTGAATCTCGCCGTCTCCGAATTCCTCTCTGTCGCTCTCCTCCCTCTGTGATATTTCTTTCCTCATTTCAAAAGTGCCTTCTCTTTTTCCCAAAACCTAATTCTAATAGTCTCAGCCACATCCCATATTAGCCAAAGTCCAAATACCCTTAATGACAAAGAAGAGATCCAAAACTCAAAAATAAAGAAGTTTCCTCCGGCGTCCATCAACACGGGCGTGTTGATTAACACGAATGCCCGTGTTGGTCTTCAAAATTCAAGAGAAACTCTTCAGGTCAATCAACACGGGCGTGTTGATGAACACGGTGCCCGTGTTGATCCACGACGGGCTAATTTTCACTTTCAGCGGCTTTTCAACACGGGCGTGTTGATTCTGGTGCCGTGTTGATTCTTCTATAGCCTCAAAATTCGATTTTGCACTTCTTTTGTCCCGATTTGTTCTATTTTATTCTTCATCACGAAAACGCACTTACACAACCAAAGCGTAAAATGCGATAAAAGACATATAACACTAGACAAATAAAAGAAACGATAACGAAACTCAATGCTAAATAGCGTGTAAAACCACTGATCAAATTCCCCCAAACTTAAATTGTTGCTTGACCTCAAGCGACGATTAACAGAACTAATGAAAATTCGCGGATCGGTACTCATATGCGCGAGTTCGGTTCTTATTGCTCGAAAGTAGTGCGCTCGGCTTTTCATGACACTAAACACCTTCCAACTATGCTTCGCGCCAAATACTCTCTTCCTTTTCCTCCTCTTTCATTCGCTGTCAGATTAAGGCAGGAATTATGATAATCATCACATGCATATGACTAGCCAAGAACTTCACTTATGGCACCGAGCGAACAGCATTGCCATTTTCTAATATCGATGAAATTTTCAAACCTTTTGGTTATTTATTGTCCTTTTCTGGACGACGTTTGGGGATCAACCCTGAAATTGAATAACCTGGTGAGGGCTACCCAACTTAGCGGGCTGGTTGCCTTTCCGTCTTTCATCATCACTGCCATTTTATTTGATTAACCAATCATACCATGTGAATCAAAATTATGCCATATAGATAAACTATTCAAGGAGTACTTGGTGCCTTAAGCACTTTAGTGCGAATCGACACGTTGGACTCGTATCAATGTCACATTATTCCGATTTCCTACCTTCAAACAATCATCCTGCATCTCACACATATCAACTGACCTTTGTTGAAATACAAGCTCTTGTGTAAAACAAACAAAATTTTGGTCAAAATTCAGAAAAATTTGGAAGTTTCTACTAGTGTTATTACACAACATTTATCATCAACAACAAAAATCAAACAAAGCAATAAAACCTCCCCCAAACTTGAACTAAACATTGACCTCAATGTTTCAGATCAAACTCGAGAGAAGTGACTCACAAAGGGTGATGCAACACCAGTTGCTACCTCCTAGCTTTCGCAAGATAGGATCCCTTTTTATTACCTGCAAACAAAACACAAAGGAAAACTAAGTTATGAAAAACGTGGGTTGCCTCCCACGTAGCGCTTCGTTTAACGTCGCATGGCTCGACGGGTCATCCCCTACAGGTACTTTCTCTTCCACACCTTGGTGCTTGTACTTTCGCAGCCCAAAATTCAACCCTCAAGAGCCGAACCACTCGTGATTCACGTTACTCAACTTTCATCTTCTCACCTTTGTCTACCTTCTTCTTTCCCTGCTTGGCTTCTTGATTGAACTTAGGAACTTTAATTGATGCCACCTGAGAGATTCTTCCTGAGACTTCTTCAGGGAGTGAATTTGAAATTTTGCTCTCTCCTCAATTTTGACCAGACCAACAGAAAATTTATTATTTTCACCTGCACCTTGTTCCTGGACCTCAAACACCTTCATGGTTATCTCCTCTTCAAAATACTTTAGCGTTAGATGACCTGTCTCAATATCAAAATTGCACCTGCTAGTCAATAAAAAAGGTCGACCAAGAATGATCGGGGTCTCTTCATCTTCAGGTATGTCCATGATCTGGAAATCCACCGGAAAAGCAAATTTTTCAATCTCGACCAACACATCTTCAGTTATCCCAGTAGACTTCTTGATGGTGTGATCAGCAAATTTTAATTTTGTTCCACTCCCGCTTATCTTTTCAATGCCAAGCCTCTTGAAAATTGATAATGGCATTAAACTCACACTAGAGCCAGAATCAATTAGAACCCTTTTGAAAGTTTTATCTTTTATGGTGCATGGTATTGCCACCGATCCAGGATCCTTCTGCTTGACAGGTATTTTTCTCTCAGGTGCGATTGCACACAACTTTTCATCGACGAGTCCATGTTCATCATCTGTTGGCCTCTTTTTTGATAGGATCTCCTTCATGAATTTTTGGTACAAAGGCATTTTCTCGAGTGCTTCAAATAAAGGTATGTTGATCTCTAGCTTCTTGAACAATTTGTCAAATTTATCGAACTCTTTCTCTTTTTCGTCCTTCTTTGCCACTCGCGAGGGATATGGAAGCCTAATCACAGGTTTACTCTTTTCTTCAGATATGGCTTCACGGTGGCGCACTTCTTCCTTTTTTTCTCTTGTTCTCTCTCACTTCTAAATCCACTTCTATAAGTTCATCATCAACTTTACCTCATCTTCTCTTTCTTTGGAAACATTTGCACCCCTCATTGTGGCAGCATTCACATTCTCATGGTTCTTGGTTGCCTTGTGCTTGCATTGCTACTTGTTGCACAATTTGCCCCATTTGAACCTCCAAATTTTAATCGCAGCCGTGGTGTTTCTGTGATTGCCGTGTTTCTTGGAATTGGGAAGTGTTGGCAGCCATCTTTTCAAAGGCCTTCCCATTATGCCTTGAGGAGCTTGTTGGCTGATCTTTCAAAGCAAAGTTCGGATGATTCTTCCACCAGGGTTATAGGTGTTAGAATATGGATTATTCGCCTCAAAATTTTATCTCCTCAATTTGTTTTGGGTTGCAAGACATTGTGCGGTCATGTCGGTCCTACAAATGTCACACACCACATTTTAACTTGTGCCACCTTGAGTGCCCATGTTCATAGCTTTAAGCTTTTCTCCACTTACACAGCTATCGCCTCTTGATTTTAGTTGTTTATTTACTTCCAACTTCAAATCAATCACTCCCTCTGGTTTGCTTGCACCCTGTCATATAATTCGGATGCTCATTTGCAGCTATAGCTTCAATAATTTTCTTTATACGATTGGTGTTGAGAAGTTGGATGAGCCATCATTCTTTGTGTCAATGAGTTGCTTTGTTTTGATTCTCGGACCATTCCAAACATCGCATCGCTCGGTCTGATCCAGGTTATGAGTAGGGCATGCCACCAGGAGTCTCTTAAATCTCTTGAAAGAGTCTCCTAATGATTCACCCTCCTTCTGCTTGAAATTCAGGATCTCATATCTTTTCCTCATGAACGGCGTTTGGAAAATACTCATTGAGGAATCGTTTCCATATCTTCCCAAGATGTAATGCTACGCGGAAGAGAATATAACTACTCATCTACTTCATCTGCCAAGGTGAACGGAAACATTCGCAACTTTTTCTGTTCTTCGGTATGCCCATCAATCTTCAGAGTGGTGCTCATAGTCAAAAATCGTTGCAAATGCTTGTTAGCATCTTCATTAACCCTTCCAGAAAAGGATCTCTTCTCCAAGCTGGTGATGGTGCTGGTGGAGCTGAAAGTAAAGGAACATTCACGGTTGGTTGACAATGGTTAGTCTTCCCCGTGCATTCGTCCCTCCATAATCCCTAAATCTCTCTTGGGTGGATTCATTGGTTCGTCTTCGACTCGAGGCTGGTGTGTTGAATTCCTATCTTCTTCCTCGGCCAGTCTTGCTTTGCTTCTTCGCCGGCGCGAAGGGTTCTCTCTATTCTGCGTCAAAGATATTACTGCTGAGGCGACCTCGCATAAAATATTAGACACAATATTAGTTCTAGTACAATTAATAGAAAAAAATAAACAAATAAATGAAAAAAATTTAATTGCGAGCAATAAAATTTCAATCAAACTAAATCGTCGGTATTTTGGCGGTCCGACGCGGCATAAAAACTTGATCGGAAAAATAGCAAGTGTACTATTTTCGCCGATGTAGTTATAATGAGTTTCCCAAGTATCGATCTAGAGGCTGCGTGGTAAATACTTATTCGTTCTTAATTCAATTGAACAAAAACAATGGTTGGGTTGATTTTAAAAGTTTCAATTACGCTTGTAACAAGTGATGATGATGAAATATAATGATGATGATGCTAGGGTGAGTGGTTGATTTAACAAAACTATGATCCGAATTCAGATTTCCTAATTGCATATGAAAACTATCAATTACCTATCTCTAGATTGTTCTTCCTTAAGTCCTTAATGAAGACACTATTAAAACCCTAATCCTTATTCAAATGTCCATTCGAACAACTCTTAGTTTTAACCATAAAATATCAAGAATTCCGGTGATTAAAAGAGTTCCTAGTCCTAGGTGAGACTCCTAATAACCTAATTGTGTAGAAACCCTAACAATCACAGTCCTGCCAATTGTTAGTCATAGGTATACATGTATTTGTCCGATACATAATCATAAGAACACCACACAATTAAATTGAAATAGATAAACATGCATTAAGGAAATCAAGAATCAGAATTCATACAATCATCAAACCGGGACCACCCCCAGCATTGGGGTTTTAGCCTCATAATATTAGAAGAAACAACAAATAAGAGTTAAACATTACAAGAATTATGATTACTTTGATCTTCAATGGTGGCTGCCCTTGAATCTCGTCTCGAATTCCTCTCGTCGCTCTCCTCCTTTGTGATATTTCTTTCCTAATTTCAAAAGTGCCCTCTTTTCCCAAAACCAATTCTAATAGTCTCAATACACATCCCAATATTAGCAAAGTCAAAATACCCTTAATGACAAAGAAGAGATCCAAAACTCAAAAAATAAAGTTTCCTCCGCGTCCATCAACACGGGCCGTGTTGATTAACACGAGTGCCGTGTTGTCTTCAAAATTCAAGGGAACTCTTGATCAATCACACGGGCGTGTTGATGAACACGGTGCCCGTGTTGATCCACTGACTTGGGCTAATTTTCACTTTCCGGCTTTTCAACACGGGCGTGTTGATTCACACGGGCCCGTGTTGATTCTTCGTAGCCCTAAAAATTACGATTTTTTGCCTTTTGTCGATTTGTTACTTTTATTCTTCTATTCACGAAAACATTAAACACATAACCAAAGCGTAAAATGCGATAAAAAGACATATAACACTAGACAAATAAAAGAAACGATAACGAAACTCAATGCTAAATAACGTGTGTAAAACCACCGATCACTAAGTTATCGAGGCGAATGGTGTCAAAGCGAATCACGACCAGTTGAACTTAATCGAAGAAAATCGTCGACCGCTCTGTGTCATGGACAATTATATCAAGAAGGATAAAGAAAGCTTTCGACAAAAGGTCCGACCTCGTGAATTCGAGGCGACCTTCGTTAAAAAGATTACGTCTTTTCAACCGATTCTAGGGCAAATGGACTCCTAATTACGAAGGTCCATACATCGTCAAGAGAAGCTTTTACTGGCGGTGCTATGACTCTCCAACCATGGACGGTGATGAACTCCGCATCCTGTGAATGCTGATGTAGTCAAGAAATACTTTGTCTAAAAAACAAAGAACAGCCTCGATGTCGAAAACCTGAAAAGGGCGGCTTAGGCAAAATAAGCGTCTCGGTGGACTGAAAACCTGAAAAGGCGGTCCAGGCAAAAATTAGAGACAATAAACAGAAATTATCCTGATAGATTGAAAACCTGAAAAGGCAATCTATCCAAAATTAAGGATACAAAAATGACAGTAATGGCTCGTCGGTCGTGCCGTCAATCTGAAGAAACTTCCATCAACGGATCTTCAATCAAATCTTCTGAAGCAACAAGCACAGTTGGAATTCAAAGTTGTTAGGGATAATAGCGGTTATTTGCTTTCAATGTAGCCTTTTCCCAATAAATTATCATTTCCAAACTTTTGTAAATAGTTCATGGAATCACGCCTTTGGCTGATTACCATTCTATCAATAAAATTTGAGCCTTGTGCCCTTTTGTTTGCCATTCTTACTTTATTCTGTTTTGCAAAATAACGCTTTTCATTGTGAAAATCACTTTTGAAACTAAAAAGTTTTAAATGAATTTTTACTTCAAAATTTTGAAATAAAAGCGAAATTTTTCCTTTGAACTATGAACACGGAAGGAACTTCAACAATTTTCTCCATAGGTGTTTTGATCTCTGAAAGATAGAACAACTGCTACAGAAGTCTTCTTCTCCTCAACAGAGATCATCAAAGGACGATATTCTTATCCAAAAAGAATCCCCAACGAAGTTGCCAATGAAATGCCTTTTCCGAAAAGTTTAAAGCATGCAACTCAGATTCATCATCAGTAACGTCTACACCCTGGCTGCAGATTTTGATGAGTATTTGTTCGAACTGTGACGTAGTCCTTTTCCATATACCCTTTTTGTTGTCTTGTCAAGTATCGTCAACATGCATATGACATTCATAACATTCATCATTCATACATAATAGCATCATTAATGCATTTCTGCATTTCTCAAATGTTTGCTTCTATATCACTGGTTTAGGTTACATGTACTCATATGGGTATGTCATATCTCCAGTAGATTGTCCCCAAGCAGAAAAATACATTTTTCTCTATCATGTTCCCCAACCGAGAGCATTCCTCATTGGGAACAAAGTCTTGATTGATTGTTTCTTTCGGTTTATTCACGGATGTAACCTCGTCTCTAACCAACTCGGTTCGATTTTACAGAAAAATCTACTTGCAAATAATAGGAAATAGCCTCGTCATCCGAGCTGCTTATTTTCTTTTCATCTTGAAACTTATCATAAAATGATTGTTCTTCTCAGCAAGTTCAAATCATGAAAGTTCAAGAAATCTCCAGTTGTCTTTCGTCTAAAGAAAACTGTGTCTTTTCAATCAGGCCATCTTCTCAAAGAGAGATCCCCGCAAGATTGTAGATGTGAAAATAGAAACTCACTTGAGATCTGTTTTCATCTTTGACTGCTATTCACAAAGCTGAATACTCAGTTTTTCTCAAGAATTACCTTGTTATAGTTATCACTTCGCTGATAATTGGTAATATCTTCGAAACTCATTACCATAAACTATCACAAGGCTGATAATTGGTAATATCATCTTCACTTACCTTAAACATTGTCACAAGGCTGACATAAGGTAATCTCCTCGTTTCCCAAAGCGAAACAGATATTCACATGCATTGTGAATTTATTTTCCCAGTGAAACACATTGCTTGTTTCCCAACAAACATGATTCTCCTTTCTTAGACAGGATAAGTTATCCTCACAAAATCTTTCCCCATCATATCAATCTTTGATATATCTTGGGTGAACTTTCTGCAATCATTTTGCATCATCCGCATTTTTGGTATCTTAGGTCCAAAATTTGCGTATTCTGATATTTAAGTCTCTTCACACCTATCGAGACGAAGATATTCATCTTCATATCTCAGGTTAAAGAAACTTAAATAGGGGCATCTGTCATACCCCAATTTTTGACCTAATATACCACCTTACATATGCATCACTACATCACTAACAGTTCAGAACAGAATTAATCAGGTGTGGCTTCTACAGGTCACAATCAGGGTTTCACAAATTTTTCATCTGATTCAAGAGGTAATAATTAGGGTTTGAGTTTCACTCACCTCAATTTATCTACCTTAATCAAATCATCAACTTCTGATCTTCAGATATCCAACTTTTCCTCATGATCTATCAAGGATCGACCAATTAGGGTTTTCATTGAGGATAAGCAATCACTGATTTTCTGATCAATGAATGACTTTTTTGCTTGGAGATTGATCTTCATATCTCCAATACAACATGTTGACCTAATTTCTGGATTCAAAACATCACAGAAGTTCACATACTTCATCAGTCAATTTCTGGATCATCTGATGAAATTTCATCTGCACTGAAAAGTCAAACTTTGACTTTTGGTCAACTTTTTCAAGATAAAACTTTTTCCATCATCAAAATACTTCAAATGATCCATCATGATCATAAAAAATCAAGAAATTTGGAAAAGTCAAAATTTTCAACACTTAGAAAACTTTTCAAGTGTTAAAATTTCACATTTTTTCCTACTTTCATGGCAATTTTTCACATAGTTCCATTTGGAATTAGAAAAAACTCAAAACATGAAAGTTGTAGCCCTTGAAACAAGCTTTCCAAAATGTCCAAGAACTTGCAAATCCATTGTGTCTAGCTATACTTTTGATTTTGAAACATAGGGCTCCAAAAGCCATGATTTTCAAGTACAACCTTCAAAATTACAAGTCATTTTTTTGCAAAATCTCCTTCTAGAAGCCTTGTCACTAATTGGAGATAGGCTAGAGCTGATAAAAATCAGTTGAGAGGTAATTATGATGGAGATAAGATCAAGTTAAATTTAACCATGGTTAAAAGGAAGGTTCCTTTTGCATTTATGGCAAAAGACTTTCTTGCCTCTAAGGCAAGTTGTCCAATCAAGCCAATCTTCTTTGCTTGCTAATCTGATTTTTGACCTATAAATAGAGGTCATGTTTTCCATTTGAAACTACACCAAAGCTATGCCAAACAAGCTTTCTTTTTCTTTCTTAAATTTCAAGTAACATAGTTCAAAGTGAGAATTCTTGTATTTTCAAAACTTGTGAAAAACCATGAGAGATTTGGTGTCTAACATGTCTTAAAATCAATATGTAACTGGTTTGAAACTTAAAATCAACACAAGAATCACTAAAACAAAAATTGCTTTTCATATTTCAAAACTTGCAAAAGCCAAAACTTCAAAGCTGATATTTGGCTCGAGCTAGTTGTGTTTTGATCATTCAAACATCATCCATACATCTCATATGGTGATACAAATCAGCTTTCTTGGCTGTAACACTTCAAACACGGATTCGAGTTTCACTTCAAGCATATGCAAGTGGACTTGGTCAGAAGAATAATTCAGGTTGATTCAAGGCAAGCGAGCATCCTCACGTTCCCAAGCTCACCGGTGCTCAATGATCCTTAAACATCAACTGTAATAGCTCCTTTGAAGATTTCGATCTCAACCAAGAGGTAAGTGACTCAACAAACTCCTTGATTTCTTACTTCCAGTTCAAAAATGGCTTGGCGTTTTGTTTGCACCTTCGCGATCATTAACCTAAACTAATTGCTTGAATCCATGTCCATACGATTTCAATTTAATTTTAAAGAACTAGGGTTCTTCGTGTATTCTGGAAATTTAATCATGTTAAACTAAAATAAATTAAATTAACCCACATCATCATGTTCCTGGTTCAATTTCGATCAAGTTTGATGTTTACATCGAGCAATTTCATTGAGAAACAAAAGAATCCATGGTTGATTGAAGGATCGAGGGAGAAGAAGATGAGTTGGCGTTTTCAAATTCAAACATTTAGTTCATAATATAATAACATGAAGTTGGATATGAGCGGATGTATTATTGCTTGCCAGCTCACTCTTAACACTTTGCCTTGCCACGCCTTTTGATGGTCCGGGTTCGAGTAGCCTTGGGACCATTTTGCCAAACTTTTGTTTTCTTCACATTTTTCAAACTTTGACTTCTTCAAACCCAATCAAAACTCCTCATTTTGAGGTGATTTTTTACACACGTGTCATTTAACATGTCTATTTTGATAATGTCAAAAATTCAAAAATACTTTCTTTTGATATTTTTATCGAGTGAAAGCGATACATTTGAGTACTTTTCAAAGCACTTTCAAAGGCGTTTCTTTCAAACTTTCGAAGCCAAACTTTTCCAAACTTCTTGTAAGTATACTTCATCTTTAAAAAACACTCAGAGCTCAAAACTTTTCAACAAACTTACACTCTTTTCCATGATCGTTCGATTTGAAGATAAACCCAACTCGTTTTTCCTCAATTTCTTAGATCATGGGCCTCCTCACGTGTAAGTCCCAAAATTCTTTTATGTACATACATATCTCCTTGTACATATAATTATTTTATGTACATACCAATTTTTACTTGTACATACAGATACCTTTGTAAATACTCGAAATGTACAAACTTTATCCGTTTGTTTCATTTGCTTATATACAGAATACCATTGGTATTAAAGGCATTATTCTTTAACTTTTAAACCAATGGGCCTCCCTTAGGTGTAAGTCCCAACCATCCTATGTACATATTTATTTCTCGTACATAAATACTCGCCGTGTACATATTCATTCCTAGTACATTCAAACTTGTAAATAATCAAGTTACGCTCGTTTCAACGTTTTTTACATACACTTGTTTATATTTCCTTCATAAACTCTTGTAAATAAAATTTACATGCATTTGTTTATATTTCCTTCATAAACTCACTGAATAAACTTTATATACTTGTTTATATAACTGTCAGTTATAACAAAACAACTAGTCTAACCATTAAGTTCCCCCAAAGTTAGCCTCTCTTGGGCTTTGTACAAGGCAACATTTCATCGGTTCAGCCTCCTCTTAGGCTTCATATAAGAAAACTCATTCATCTGAGTTTAGCCTCCGCTTAGGCTTCATATAAGACAATACTCCTATTTGGTCGGCCACCTCCTTGGGCTTCGTTCAAAGAACTCTCATTGAGTTTAGCCTTCTCTTGGGCATCGAACAAGCGGGGAAATCTCTTATAGCCTCCTATTGGGCTTCCAATACAAAGAATCACCAGCTAAGATAGAACCCTGAAGTATAATTTCGGTGAAATTGCTCTTGAAATCCTAAGAGGATGGTTTTGAAATCCTCTTAAAGCCAAAGCCAGCCATACCCATAGCTTCCTCTTGAGCTGTACAAGGACCCTCGATGACCCTCGAATGCCTCCTCTTGGGCTTACAATACAAGGACCCATGGGCTTTAAAAGCATCCCTTAATCCAATCAATTTCTCCTCGAGATTTAGATCTATCATCTCTATGGAAGAAGCATCTCATCTATCACATCACATACAATCAAAAACTTTTCAAACTCTTTTCAAACAAAAAACATCTCTTAATCGTAAGTGGTAACGCTTGTACACACAAGCAAAACACCCAATGCTTACAATTAAAAGATTCAATCATCTTTTCAAATATCTTTCTAAAACTCGTAAGTGGGCGCTTGTACCCAAGCAACACACCATAACTTACGATGAAAGATTTAATCAATCAACCTTTCAAAATGTATGTGATGAAATAGATTAGATACATTTTCATTAAGATGACATTGTCTGTATCTTAATAACTTCCGTTGCTTCCACTAAGGTAGGAACCACGATTGCTTCGACTTTCTCAACATCCTTTTGAGAATCATTAGGCACAAGGTCTCATCCTTGGCGAGCAATTTCTTTTCCTCAAACCAAACAAACCATAGATCCCTTTAGATCCGAAACTGCAAATGCTCGATTCCATTTAAGGATATGTATGCAGAAGATCCCAATGATCTTTACGAGCACAATAATAACAAAACCTAGGATCACATAATCTTCCTTCTTAAAATCCAAAGGAGAAACTTTCCCAATCATAGAAATAGCAATTAAAACACCATGAACATATCAAACATATTCATATATAAAGCTATAGATAACTATATATATTTAGGATGCTCCATCTATTCCTTTATATAACAAACCCCTTGCGGAATCTCCCAATGCGTTCGTCTAGTTAGCGCTAGTCGTAATGCATATCATATCAATTGAGGGTATTGCGCTTTCCCTTTTTCATAATCATTTTTCTTGTGTTGAAAATAATAAAGCTTGATGCTTGCGGCATCTTTATAAACAAATCAAAAAGAATCGTTTTCGAGCCAGAGAATTGAATTGATTCGATTCTAGCGTCCTTTTTAACGCGAACACATGTGTCGAAATGACATTTTTCTTGTAGTGATGAAGTGAATAAGTGGTGGATTATATAAACAAGTTGTGAGGTGAAATTTATTTCGTAACATTTAAAGCCATTGAGATTTACAAGATGAAACCCATTCTGTAACATTTAAAGTTGTTGAGGAGTTGCGGCATGAAATACACTTCACAACGCTGAACAATCAAACGTCAACCTACCAGAAACCTAAATACTTGCACGGATAAATTCCCCATTTAAAAGAATGTTGCTGCGTGCTTATCAACCCAACTTAATTTTCAAAAATTTAAATTTCCCATCTTCGGTTGGGAGATGAAAGAAGAAATAAGTTTTTTATATTTTATTTTAAGTTGAAGGTGACAAACACTATGCAAGTCACTTATTTTATGAGGGTGATAAACAAATGACAAATTTACCGAAACATTGGTGTTTTCTTGTAGTGAGTTTCTTTTTGGTAGAAACATATATCTCTGTTTCAACATTTGACTTATTTTCCATTAATAATACATCGAATCCTCTTCATTACGCAATGTTCTATTTGTCTTAAATGTCGTTTTGAGTTTCGAAGGCTTGCCGATTTCTATTATCGTTATTATTATCTTCATCTTCCTTGTCTTTGCACAAATTGAATATGAGACCCAAGTCAATTTTATTAGATCTTTTGGTGTGCTCCGAATGTACTTGCATTGAGTATAATAGTAAATATCTTGTGTACGATAAGGGAGACTAGTGATCCCTTTAGGGTTTGTGATATGTGAAAATAGTGATCTCCTTAACGTAACTCTTTGGACGTATATATATTAGCAAGACTTTTTTCTATATGTGTAAACTAATAATACTAACACTAACAAATTAGATACATTATAGGTTAATAGTTATTTTACTCCCTACCATAAGAGCAAATTTTAAAAAATACCCATATAAAAAAATTTAGATTCGGTCCTTAATATTTAAAGATTATCTTGTTTTGTCCCCTCCTAATACACAATCACCAGAATTTGTGACGTGACAATAAATTTAATATTTTATTATTATTATGTTTACGATGTGGATGACTTAGTTGACAATTTTTATTATTTATTATTTATTATTTATTAATTTTTAGTTCCACATAACATTTATATTGTTTATTATTTAGCTATTAAAAGTTAAAATCCAAAATATGCTCCCATTAAGAATCAAACCAAGGTCCTCTAACATAGAAGGGGAGATGCATTGCCACTCTTATAGTTGGTTTTAGTTGCAATGTATATAATACATTTTTTTAATGTATACTATGTTGGAACAAAGAGTTTTCAAGAAAGATAGTTTTTGTGAAGAAGAAGAATGAGATTGAGAAGGAGAAAGAGAATGCTTATCTAAAACTGTATATGAAATTCTCATTAATTGTGTATTTATTTACAAAGGGAAATCTCCTTATATAGACACCTTTCCCAGGCCCAAAAGATAAACTAAACTAAAACCCAAAACAGGTAGAGACCTAGCAGATTTCGACAATCTTCACCGACAAGCTATATTCGACACACTGCAACCAGTTCGACACAATACCTACAACTAATTCGACAGAGTCAAACAAACAAGAATTATACTATCTAACACACCCCCTAATTCATGTTCTCGAGACTTCTCATCCCAATGCTTCTCTTTAACTCTTTGAATCTAACTTTCTTCAAAGGCTTGGTGAAAATGTCGGCTAGTTGTACTTATGTTGTAAATGCTTGATTTCCATTCCCTTTGACTTGATCTCAAAATGATACCTTCTTTCTATGTGCTTACTTCGACCGTGACACACGGGATTATTTGATAGGTTAATTGCTGATTTGTTGTCGACAAATAGCTTTATCTTTCTTAGGCTCTATTAGCTTGAGTTCTTCAAGTAACATTTTGATCCATGCTACTTGACAGGCAATATATGATGCAACTACATATTCAGCTTCGCAAGATGACAATGCCACAATTCTTTGTTTCTTAAAACTCCAGGAGATTGGAGCACCTTCGATGATGAAATGTAGCTGCCGATTCTTTTTAACGTAACTCTTTGGACGTATATATATTAGCAAGACTTTTTCTATATGTGCATACTAATAATACTAACACTAACAAATTAAATACATTATAGGTTTATAGTTATTTTACTCCCTACCATAAGAGCGAATTTTAAAAAATACCCATGTAAAAAAAATTAGATTCGGTCCTTAATATTTAAAGATTATCTTGTTTTGTCTCCTCCTAATACACAATCACCAGAATTTGTGACGTGACAATAAATTTTTTATATTTTTATTTTTTTATTATTATGTTTAATGATGTGGATGAATTAGTTGACAATTTTTATTATTTATTTATTATTTTTTTAATTCCACGTAACATTTATATTTTTTTATTATTTAGCTATTAAAAGTTAAAATCCAAAATATGCTCCCATCAAGAATCAAACCAAGGTCCTCTAACATAGAAGGGGCGATACATTGCCACTCTGATAGTTGGTTTTAGTTGCAATGTATATAATACCTTTTTTTTTTTACTGTATACTATGTTGGAACAAAGGGTTTTCAAGAAAGATAGTTTTTGTGAAGAAGAAGAATAATGAGATTGAGAAGGAGAAAGAGAATGCTTATCTAAAACTGTATATAAAATTCTCATTAATTGTGTATTTATTTACAAAGGGAAATCTCCTTATAAAGACACCTTTCTTAGGCCCAAAATATAAACTAAACTAAAACCCAAAACATGTAGAGGCCTAGAAGATTTCGATAATCTTCACCAACAATCTATATTCGACACCACTGACCATTCGACACAATACCTACAACTAATTTGACAGAGTTAAACAAACAAGAATTATACTATCTAACACGCACTCTAAATCATGTTCTCGAGACTTCACATCCCAATGCTTCTCTTTAACTCTTCGAATCTAACTTTCTCAAAGGCTTGGTGAAAATGTCGTCTAGTTGTACTTATGTTATGCAATGCTTGATTTCCTTCCTTTGTTGACTTGATCTCTCGAGAAAATGATACCTTCTGTGCTTACTTCGGCCGTGACACACAGGATGATTTTCCAGGTTAATTGCTGATTTGTTGTCGACAAATAGCTTTATCTTTCTTAGGCTCCATTATCTTGAGTTCTTCAAGTAACATTTCGATCCATGCTGCTTGACAGGCAGCATATGATACAACTACATATTCAGCTTCGCAAGATGACAATGCCACAATGCTTTGTTTATTGAAACTCCAGGAGATTAGAGCACCTTCGATCATGAAAATGTAGCCTGCATTGCTTTTCTTTTCGTCCTGATCTCCACTAAAATCTGAATCAGTGTATCCATGAACTTCGACACTTGTGTTATCCTTCGACTTTGTAGGCAATAACATGTCATGGTCGATAGTTCCTTGATGTATCTCGGCACCCTCTTAATCTGCGATGATGACATTCTTGAGGTTTCTCCATAAATCTGCTCAATAGTCCTACGCTTCGGCAGATATCTGGTCTTGTATTGCAAAGATATCTCAAGGATCTAATGATTTGTTTGTACAATGTCGAATTTACAAACTCATCATTCGACTCCTTCTTCAGCTTTGCTCCAGTTTCTAATGGAGTGAGAACTTCATTATAGTTGCTCATGTTGAATTTCTTCAAAATATCTTGAGCATACTTAGTATGATAAAAATACTCCTTCTTGGTATTTTGAATTCCATCTAAATACGAGAGATACCCTAAGTCGGACATTTCAAATTCTTGCATTAGCTTTGACTTGACCTTCATTATCTCAGCTTTGTTGGCTCCAGTAATGAGTAATTCATCTACATAGAGGCATATAATAATCCGCCTGACACTATTGACATCACTTACATACACTCCATGTTCAGATACACACTTTGTGAAACCTGCTTTGATCAGGAAGCTATCTATTATTTTATTCAAAGATCGAGCTTGCTTCAAACCATAAAGATCCTTCCTCGATATGTATACCTTTGACTCCTATCCTTTAACGTCGAATCCTGGTGGTTGAGTAACATAGACTTCTTATACAATGGACCATTCAGGAATGCTGACTTTACATCCAGCTGATGCATCTTCCATCCCCTATATGATGTAGTCGATACAACAATTCGAATTGTCTCTAGTCTTGCAACTGGAGCATATACTTCATCGAAGTCAATTCTAGGCTTTTGTAGAAAGCCTCTAGCCATCAATCTTGCTTTATACTTCATAATATCTCCATTTAGTCTTCGTTTCACCTTGTATATCCACTTTACATCTATTGGCTTCTTATTCATCCTTTCAACAAGCTCCCAGGTCTTATTCTCAATGGCTATGAGTTCTTCTTTCATGGCTTCACACCAATTCGAATTATTCATGGCTTCATTTAAATCGATTGGTTCTGCTTCAGCCATCATCATGGCTTCTTTGACTAGATCACCATCAACATCATTGCTTGATCTGGAAATCTTTCATACCCAGCTAGCCTTGTTGATTCAGTTCTTGTTCTTGTCGACCTCCTATCATTTTGTTCAAGAGGTTCTTCATTTCGACTAGTTGAAGCGTTTCCTTGTTCACTTTGACTAGTTGAGGGCTCATCCTGTCAATCTTCTTCAAACACAGTTATAACTGTGTCTGATTCCTATGTTGAACTTTGACTCCAGTCCCAACCTTTTCTTTCATCGACACAAACATCTCTGTTGATTACTAGTTTATCTTTGATTGGTGAATATAATTTGTATGCACCAGTCGAATGATAACCTATGAGAACCATTTCTTCACTTCGATCATCCAGTTTTCTTCTCAATTGTTCTGGTTCATGTCTGAAGCACATTGGTCCAAAAACTCTAAGATGACTCACACTTTGTTTTGACCCTGTCCAAGAATCATAAGGTGTTCTTCCTACCATCTTCTTTGTTGGACACCTATTTAGAATGTATATTGACTGCTGTTGAAGCTGCTTCAGTCCAAAATCTCTTAGGCATATCTTTAGCTTTCAACATGCTTCTAGTCATGTTCAGCATACTCCTGTTTTTCCTTTCATCTACGCCATTGTACTGAGGTGTATAGGGTGAAAAAATATCATGCTCTATTCCTTCCTCACTGTATATTCACCACCACCATTAGTTGTTAACTTCTTCAATTTGCAGCCACTTTGTTTTTCAACATGCACCTTGAACTTCTTGAACTGTGTGAATACCTCACTTTTCCTTTCAATGATATAAATCCATATATGTCTGGTGAATTCATCAATAAAAGTAAGGAAATACCTCTTGCCTCCATTTGACTTCACTTCAAATGTTCCACACACATCAGAGTGAACTAGTTTCAACTTGCGCTTAGATTTCATGGGCAAGTCATGTTTGAATGCTTTTCTCGCTTGCTTAACTTTACAACATTCCTCACATACTTTCTATGGTTCCTTCACATAAGGCAAACTAAACACCATCTTTTCTGGTTAAGCATACTTAAACTCCTAAAGTTTAGATGTTCATATTTGTGATGCCATATCCAGTTCTTGTCTTCTTCTGTGGTCGAAGCAAGACACTTATGATTTGATGTGTTGAGTTCGACTTTGAACGTTTTATTTTCTGCCAATGGTGCTTTCATTATTAGCCTTCCATCAGCCCTATAGACCTTCATCTGATTCATTTCAAGCTTCATTTTGAAGCCTTTTGCAAGTAATTGACATACACTTATCAAATTACTAGTCATAGAGGATACATACAATACCTCAGTGATAGTAGCTTTTCCACCATCCT
Organism: Vicia sativa; assembly: GCA_021764765.1. Lineage (NCBI taxonomy): Eukaryota > Viridiplantae > Streptophyta > Magnoliopsida > Fabales > Fabaceae > Vicia > Vicia sativa. Next base: position 152,004,581 of record CM038796.1, read on the forward strand.
TTCCGATAATCGAGATGTCTCCTTTGCCTCTAGAATTGATGTGTCTTCCATCAGAAAACTTTATCACCTTTTCGACTCATCTAACTTGGTGAACCAATCTTTATTGCTTCATATGGTTGCTACATCATGAATCCAGATACCACATGTTGGTTTCCTCGTGTTCAACAAAGAGTTTACCATCATCAACACATCATCTGAGTCACTATCTCCTGCTCGTGCATATTGGGCTTCATCACTTCCTTTCGCCCTTGCTACTTTCTTTCTACGACAGTCTCGAGCATAGTGACCAAAACCTTGACAATTATAACATTGCACTTCTTTCGTGTCGACTTTCCTCCCAGAGTACTTGTTGCCCACACCTTTCTTGCTCGAATCAACATTCTTGCTTGACTTCTCATCACCTGCAAGATGTTTTCGCTGCTTTGACTTTTTAGCTTTCTTGCTGAATCTTGATTGCAATGCTTGTTCAGCCACCTTTTCTCTTTTTGAGTTTCTCTGCTTCAACCTCATCTCATGATCCTCCAATGAAGCTTGAAGTTCTTCCAACTTCATCTCAGATAGAGTCTTGTCTTCTTCAATTTTCACTACTATGTAGTCGAAATATGCAGTCAGAGATCTCAGTACCTTCTCTATTTTCTGCAAATTTGTGAGTGTTTCACTATATGCCTTCATTTGGTTAGTCAACAACACAATCCTTGAGAAGTATGCAGAGATTGATTCATCATCTTGTATTTCTTTCTCTGCATCTGCAACTTCACCTTTTTCAATTTCTTGCCTCCGCCATACAAGTTCTTTAACTTGTCCCACGCATCTTTCGTTGATTATTCTTCAATTATCTTCTCGAATACATCAGAGTCTACACATTGATGAATCAAGAACGACACTTTACAATCTTTCTTCCTCTGATCTTTGTGCGCAGCTTTCTGGGCATCTGTCGCGTTTTCTTCCAGCTCCGATACACCATCATTGAAGATTTCAACAACACCTTGAAATCTGAAAAATGACTTTCATCTGTGAAATCCACCGTTGATAGTTTTCCCCTTTGAAAACTGGTAGATTCGCTGGAATTTGTGTCGACGTTGTTGTTTTGTTTGCCATTAGATTCTCTCTGAATCGCAACCAAGCTCCTTGATACCAATTTGTTGGAACAAATGGTTTTCAAGAAAGATAGTTTTTGTGAACAAGAAGAATAATGGGATTGAGAAGGAGAAAAAGAATGCTTATCTAAAATTGTATATGAAATTCTCATTAATTGTGTATTTATTTACAAAGGGAAATCTCCTTATATAGACATCTTTCCCAGACCCAAAAGATAAACTAAACTAAAGCCCAAAACATGTAGAGGCTCAGAAGATTTCGACAATCTTCACCAACAAGCTATATTCGACACACTGCAACCAGTTCGACACAATACCTACAACTAATTCGACAACGTCAAACAAACAAGAATTATACTATCTAACATACTACACCCTCTAGATACAATTATAAGCAAAAATTTTGGATTCATTGATCAATTAATATATCTAGTATAAAATAAGGACTAGATACATCATTTATTCAAAGAATCTAAAATATTTTTTGTTACTTATAAATATGTCCGAAAATGTATTATAATGTATATTTTCATATAGAGACAATTCAATTTTAGATTCATTGAAGAATCAATGTATTTGGTCATTTATAGACTAGTAATTGATTATTCAATGAATTTAAAATTAACTTTATATATATACTATTATATATTATTATAAAGGATCTAGCGTATATCATTCATCTTTTATTGATATTATTATATAATTATCTAATTAATTTATTTAAAAATAATAACATTTAGATAACTTTTATAAAATATTAAAATAGATAACTTTAATATATCATGTAATTTAAAAATGAATGTATAATTTATTTTAAAATACACATTCATAATAATAATATTCATATTATAAATTTTAACACTATATATATATATATATATATATATATATATATATATATATATATATATATATATATATATATATATATATATATATATATATATATATATTAATTCAGAAAATAATAACATTTAGAAAATTGTTTCAATATATAATCAAGAGATATGTTTAGGATCAAATCTAAATTTTCTTTTATAGGAATATTTTCAAAATTCCTCATATATATATATATATATATATATATATATATATATATATATATTCAGAAATATATATTTAGAAAATTGTTTATATATATATATATATATGTATATATATATATATATTTATATATATATATATATATATATATATATATATATATATATATATATATATATATATATATATATATGACATGAAGCAAATTAAAGTATTAACCCTAGGTTATAATACTATATCTCCTCTTCTTTATCCGGACCTTACATGATTTTCTTTGATTTTCCATATCAGAAATTATCCAAATCATTTACATTTATTCGTTTCTTATACAAAAGTTAAAATAGTACTATTGCATAATTTCAATTTGTTTTCGTATAAACTGAATGTCGATAGGGTTGAAAATCAAATATATGGTAGAGAAGAGATTTGCTGGATGATACTCACTTATTATTGTTGTAAAAAGTGAATCCAATGCTGATTATATCCACGTTGGTACATATTCCAGATTTATGAATTATTTCTAAATATAGAATATGATTTTGACGTCTGATCTTGTCACTGGTTTTTTCTGTTGTTGGTGGGGACTTGCTCTCATGGTTTTGATATGCTTCCAATAAAGATGATGAAAATGCAGAGAAATGAAAGAGATCCATGTGACTATTGAGAATCAATAACGTTGTGATATTTTAACTTTTATGATGTGAGCTACGTCTGAAATCTGAATATCAATGTCAGAGTGCTAGGTTGGAAATATGAAAACGAGTGAAAGTGGGGTTAGCATAAATTGTATTCGCTCTTGAATGATATTTTGTGGGAACTGTCTCCCTTTGGAATTCTTGCGGTTTTTACTCCCTTAAAAATATACAGTACTTTGTCACTTTGTCAGTCTTGGTCCTATGTCTCTTAGAAACATCTCTAATATATGGTGTTGATTTGATTCTATATCTTTAGGATTGGTTTTATGTTTTGTAAAACTAATTTAACAATAATAGGTTAAATATGATTTATAATTTGTAAGGAGAAAGCAGGTTGAAGTTCTATTTAATGGAGAAACATGTTGTGTTGAAATGTTTTAACATTTGGAACAACATGTCGAAGTAGATGTCATGACATCGCGCCTGAGCTGAGAAATTGAAGTCTGTTACAAAAATAGCATATTCCTAGAATATTGTACAATCCTATGTGGCGCTATATTGACAGGTTAAAGAGACTTTGTAGGAGAATATGTTGCAGAAGTGTAACAACTTATTTGTTGTTACTTGGAGCATAAATTATGGAGATATATTCTCATGGAGATATTTTTGGAGAATATCTTGGAGTGTTTTTAGCAACAGTTTGTTATGTTAGTTTGTTATGTTTTGAAGGCTCGAACCCAGTTGAGTAATTGGTTATAAATAGAAGTTTTATAACCTAAGTTTGATACCAGCCGTGATTAAATATAATGTAGTTTTTAGGGCTGAGTCTGTAGAGTGAACCTCCCGGATTGTGGGAAGGTCACCATGCGTACACCTCGAAGCCTATAGGTAAGAGGGTGTTATGTTCTTAGAGGAAATTGTGAAGTAACTCCAAGGTGTTTCCTAAGTTAGAAGCATATTTCTTTTAGTCTTAGTTGGTATGTGTCACTTGAGTGACAGTTTTGTATTGTGTTTGAAGTGTGGTATCTTCAAAGAGTTTTAGTGTCACAGTGTGTGATACAGAGGGAGTGAGCGAATGTTCTCATATCTAAGTGTGGTATCTTAGGTAGAAGGGGTCATTGGGTAGTCTGATTAAGCAAGGAGTGTAAACAAGGATGTTTCCCTCCGAATTAATACTGTTGATAATAAACTTCATCCCTGACTTGGAAGCCCCTAAACGTAGGTTAGTTAGAGCCGAACTGGGTTATCAATTCTCAGTTATTTTTGTTTCCTGCACTTTAAATTGTATGTTCTACCTTGTCTGTTTGTAATGGCGGGTCAGATGTTACGACATCCTGAGTCTAGCCTCACCAGAATTTCAATTGGTATTAAAGTAGACATTCTGTCTGTTTCTGGATGAGATCCGTATGGGATACTTTCTGGTTGTATACAAGGTAGAAGAATATTTGAACAAGGAATTTTTATTTTGTATGGTCTCTTGATGTGGAGGATGGACCTATTTGTGGAGAACTAGACCAACTTGACCAAAGAAGATGAAGATGCTGGAACAAGAAAGTTAAATTCAAAGACTTCATTCGGGAGTGAAGAGTTTGGATTGTATTGTTTAGTCTCAGCACAAAGATGGAAGTTATCAAAACCTTCATGCGGGAGTGAAGACATTGATAAGGTAATCCTCGTGCTCATATTTTACCATATGGTTAGCATTTTGAGTTTGGTTGATTTATTTTCAATCCTTGTGTGTCATGCTTACAATTAAATTATGGAGTAAGCATTGTGTACATTCTGTTGAAATATGGCTATTTTCCGCTACATAGCCTCTGATGCAATCCCTATAGTGAAAAAAGGATCCTAGGGTTATTTTTATCAACAAAATATTTTGGTAGATTATTACAACTATATTAATAATGTCAAAGATACTTGAGATCTCTCTCAAGTTCACTCAAAAAGGCATAGATTATTAGAGTTGATGGGCATCAATTGATCAATGATTCTCATACTCAGCTGCAAGTTATTCACCCTTGAGATTTTCAAGGATGATGTGTTCCCAAGGAGATGGAACAAATGTTCTCTAAGATGTTAGAACATTATTACTGGTATGCAGCTACCAGTTGAAGAACATATGTTCTGGGTGCTAAACAAATGTAGTGTGAGTACATATATTTGGAACCTACTCCTGATTTGGAAGAGGAGACATCTGCTTATCAGTTGATTAGGACAAGATCAACAAGTGCTTCTACTCCAGATGTCTGTTTATTTGTGACCTAAGTTTGTGGGAGTATAGAAGTAAAGCTCAATGCATGAAAGAAGACTCATAAAGGTATACACTTCAGTTTCTTTATGTGAAATTAAGATGAACTTATATCTGGTACGTTTCTTTGATCAAAGGAACCAGATATGTGGAAATTTATTCATGACCATAGAACAGATCTTGGAGCTGAATACTGTGTCTTAACCACAGTGAAATATGATCATGAATGTTGATTGTCCTAAATATTATCCAGTAAGGGTAGTGTCAATAAGAATCAAGGAAGTCAGATTGCTATGAAGAATCTGACTGTTTCAGTGTCATGCCATAAGTAAGCCTGTTACAGAAACCTAGATGAGGGAATCTCCTCTATAGGTACAAACTATGGCATCCATCATCTCAAAGTTAGAATAAAAGTCTGAAGAAAAGCTCATTGAGATGTGGTATATGCTACTCCTTGATATGTCTGAATTTAAAGTTGCTAGTCTTTGTACCCCTTTGTTACCCCCTAAGTATTATGAATAAGATGTTATGGATGTTAACCAAGAACCATAATGGATGATGTCAGATCAAATGTCAAAACATCATCTCATTGTCTTCGGTTATTGAAATTTGTTTATTGCCAATAATATGCAAGTGTGAAGAGGCAATCAGTCAGAATAATCTAGTGTGAGTAGTTAATTCTAACTGACTAACTGATAGGTACTTTGACGGGAGACTTAGTACTTATTAGATGTACACCCTGAATGCAAGATTCGTATACTCTACCGGGAGTTGAGTATTTGTATGAAGAATTCATGGTCCATTGTGAACTGAACATCAATATTAAAGTTCATTGTTATCTTCACAAGTTTAGGAAGTGTGGCAATGTTGATTCAACCTAAAGAGAAGCATACAAATGCTGCAAAATATCTTGATGAGAGCTGGATATTTGCAATAACTATGTAAAAATCTAAATCAAGAAGAAGTATGTGATGTATAGAAGAGAATGTTCTACATAAAGATGTAACATCACAACTATTGAAGACACCAGAGAGATAAGGTTCAGACTTATCTATTGAAGACAAATTTATGGTTATACACATAAGGTTTCTTCTATTACAAGTTACAGAGTATGGAAATCTGAATCTTGTGTGGGAAGCAAACTAAGGATTCCTAATTTGGAAATTGTGGCAAATTCCAAATAAATAATGCTTCAAGGACAAACGTTAAAGATGTCCTTAATTTGTATATTTCAGGGGGGGTAAGGGATATTGAGATCAGCAAAGACAGTGTAATTCTGCTTCTATCATATGGAAAGTCTTTATAAGACTAATTTTTTCAAGCTAGAAGAACAATATTAAATAAGAAGTCAGGACATAACTCAAGACATGTTTTATCCTTGAAGACCAATAGGAATAGTTCTTAAACTTTTCATTCAAAACATGTATTGATGGTGTGTATTACTTGTTCTAACTTAGTGCATGTTTCAATCAATGCACAAATTCATCTGAGGCAGTTCTCATTGAAGTAACATCTCTTGACCAAGACAATTGTTAAAGTCTAGGTATGTTATTTTAGTTGCTCAGGTACTTAGAGTCTTTTTTTTCTTCTTTTTCTGTTTCTTTGATGTGTCTTATTTGAGTCTCTCATGTCCTTCGTTTGGATATGGGTAAAACTAGAGTGTATGTAGGTTATATTTGTCAACTTGTGGCAAACATAGGGAAAAGGGTAGTGTTCAGACATTTTTAAGTCTGACGTCCTTCTTTGTGGTTGTTCTTACAAAGATATTGAATAGGATATTCTATTTTGAATCTGTCTGCTCCTTACAATCTGTGCAAGTCTTTGTTTCGAGTCTTGTTTCAAGTCATGAACACAAATTGTGTCTTGTGTTTTGAGTCATCCAATATAAAGGTCTGGTTCTCTATGTGTATAAATGGATGGTTCAAGTAATTATTTCTGTTAGTGAGTCTCCTCTTGTGCTCTAAAAGAGGATGTTGTGTCAATATGTGTCATAGCATAGTTCTCAATTTGAGGGGGAGTATTTATTATTTTGTTCCTCATGTGCATCATGGCCTTAGTTTTCTCCTCTTTGTGAATATGGTGCCTATGATGTTATGTTTCCTGTGCTATAGTGAGTTCTCCTTCAACAAGCCTTTGTCTTATTATGGTTAAAAAGGGGAAAAAGTGGTTATGTTATGTTATCTCTGAAGAGCAACTTTTAAGGAGGAGAAACTTTGTGTGATCTATGGGATCCTTAAAAGAGAGAGAACACTGGATTTGGACCTGCCAGAAAAATATCCTAGTATGATGTTTCAATATCATAAAAGAAGACTGAAGACTGTCACTTGTAAAGTTTGAAATATCATAAACAGTGACTACTGAAGACTTCTAAATTGCTGCTGTTGAATTGTATTATTTAAACCTTTGTATTTGTATTTTTATTATGCTTCTGTAATACAAAGATTATGTAAATTAGTTTTAGCCAAAATAAGCCAAAGGGAGAAATTATTGATTCTATATCTTTAGGATTATCTTTATTTTTGGTAAAACTAATTTAGCAGCAATAGGTTAAATATGATTTATAACTTGTAAGTAGAAAGCATGTTGAAGTTCTATTTAATGGAGAAACATGTTGTGTTGAAGTGTTTCAACATCGAGAACAACATGTCAAAGTAGATGTCATGACATCGCGCCTGAGCTGAGAAATTGAAGTCCGTTACAAAAACAGAATATTCCTAGGATATTGTATAATCCTATGTGGCGCTATATTGACAGGTTAAGGAGACTTTGTAGGAGAATCTGTTGCAGAAGTGTAACAACTTATTTGTTGTTACTTGGAGCATAAATTATGGAGATATATTCTCATGGAGATATTTTTGAAGAATATCTAGGAGTGTTTTTAGTAACAGTTTGTTATGTTAGTTTGTTATGTTTTGAAGGCTCAAATCCAGTTGATTAATAGGTTATAAATATAAGCCTTATAACTAAGTTTGGTACCAGCCGTGATTAAATATAATATAGTTTTTAGGGCTGAGTCTGTAGAGTGAACCTCCCAAATTGTGGGAAGGTCACCATGTGTACACCTTGAAGCCTATAGGTAAGAGGGTGTTATGTTCTTGGAGGAAACTGTGAAGTAACTCCAAGGTGTGTCCTAAGTTAGAAGCATATTTCTTTTAGTCTTAGTTGGTTTGTGTCACTTGAGTGACAATTTTGTATTGCATTTGAAGTGTGGTATCTTCAAACTGTTTTAGTGTCACAGTGTGTGATACCGAGGGAGTGAGTGGAGGTTCTCATATCTAAGTATGGTATCTTAATTAGAAGGGGTCATTGGGTAGTCTGATTAAGTGAGGAGTGTAAACAGGGAGGTTTCCCTCCGAATTAATACTGCTGATAATGAACTTCATCCCTGGCTTGGAAGCCCCCAAATGTAGGTTAGTTAGAGCGGAACTGGGTTATCAATTCTCTGTGTTATTTTTGTTTCCTGCACTTTAAATTATATGTTATACCTAGTCTGTTTGTAATGTCGGATCAAATGTTACGACATCCTGAGTCTGGCCTCACCAGAATTTCATATGGAACTTAGGAGATCCCTTAAAGATAAGACCTAGAGCTTTTTTTTATCATTTATGTGTTGATGTGATGTTTGAGGTGTTCTTAAACATAAATTTCAGTGCTTGTGGAGGCAATCATCATAATTGAATATCATTTACAAGCAATTATAGAAATTAATCTCTCAAGCAGTGTAGAATCATAATAGACGATAAAATTCTATCAAAAAATTTTACATGTTGTGTATCTAGTTTTGAATTTAAATCCAAAACATTTAATTAAGTTGAAAGATATCTATCATCTCATTATTTTTATCATTGTTATGATAAATTTTAATTTTAATGCTTAAAAATATTTTTATCATTGTTACAATAATGTTTAATTTTAATCCTTAAAATTTGTTTAAATACTATGGTGTAGTTTGATTGATACCAAAAATAATTAGTTAAGCAATCATTGAAGGAGATACTCTTAAAATTGATTGTAATTTTTATGTATATAATTGTTGGGTCCTTTTCTATTCAGAGACCTCTTTTAAGACGTTATAGGCTTATGGCCATTCCTTTTTCGTAGGTTAAGTTATACTCCTAATAATTTTATGTATATGATTGCAATATTCCTTCAACTATGGAACAAATAATGTAACTTTCGTGTCCTAGAAATAAGTCAAATATACCAAATGATTTCTTCACTATGAAAATCCAATCTAGCAAACATTTTATGCAGTCATATTTTACAAGTTGCATAAAATAAACAAATGTTAATGCAGTTACATTGAAACCATTGTTAATATAGCTATAACAAATGATCTTTTTGGAAGTTGAAAATGAAATCGAACAATTGAAGAAGGCAATGGATTGTATATACACTCTTCACAAGAACAATATATCATATACAAATCATTCAAAAACCTCATATACCAACAATATGGGTGTTCTACTTATACTATACCTCTATGTCGATAATTTCTTGATAATAAGAAGCTGCCAAGAAATCGAAGACTTCAAAGGTGGTATGAACAAGGAATTTGAAATGTTTGGCCTGGGCATCATTTCATACTTTCTTGATATCAGATTCTATAGGAGTAGTAAAGGACTGATGATACATTAAAGAAGATATCCAAGTGAGATACTCAAAAGATTTGAGATGGAGAATTGTAATGCAACTTCGACACCTACTAAACCAGGACTAAAATTGATGAAATATTTGAAAGAAGATGTCGATCCAACACACTATAGAAGACTCATTGGATCATAAAGATGCCTTTGTCACACAATGTATGGCCTAGCCTACAATGTGAGTATCGTGAGTAGATTCTATAAAAATTGTGTATTTCTTATTGAGTTTGTACATAATAAAATAAGATATAAATTGCCTAGGGAGTAGAAGTAACTAAAGAAACTAATTAAATCCTAATTAACTCAAATTAATTCCTATTTACAAGAAGAGAAATATTCTATATGGCTGTGTAAATAAGTATAAGTGTATTCATATAATACAACTATAAAATATGTATTGCCATCCCTTATTAATGAATGCATAATTGTGCCTTAAAGGCTGCAGATCAACAACAACACTCTCCCTCGAGTTGGGTCATAGATCTATCATGTCCAACTTGAATCTTAAGTTTTCATAGTTGGCTCTAGGAAGTGCCTTGGTCAAGATATCAGTTGATGACTTGAGGGTGTGTTGAAGAGAAATTAATTTATTGTCAATCTTCTCCTTGATGAAATGCCTATAAATTTCCATGTGCTTTGTCCGTCGTGTTGTACAAGATTTTTAGCAATGCTTATGGAAACTTTGTTGTCACACAATAGACTTACTTCACGGTAAGTTTGAACTTATAGTTATGCAAGCATCCTTTGGAGCCATATCTCTTCGCAAATCCCATGAGCCATTGACCTAAATTCTGCTTCAACACTGCTTCTTGCAACCACATATTGGTTTTCTGATGTCTCAAGTCCAGGTGGTATTCTCATGTAAACATCTTCTTCAAGTTTACCATTTAGGAAAACATTTTTTATATATATCTGATGAAGTGGCAAATCCAAATTTACTGCCAAGGAAATGAGAACACAGACTAAGTTTAATTTTGCTATAGGTGCAAAGGTCTCTTCATAGTCCATATCCTTTTGCCACCAATTGAGATTTATACCTATTCACACTCCCGTCTACATTATATTTCACTGAGAATATCCATTTGCATCCAACTGGCTTTTTTTCACCTGGAAGGTGACAAATCTTCTATGTACCATTCTTCTCTAGTGCCTTGATTTCTTCCACAACCGCAACCTTCCACTCTGGAACTAGGATAGCTTCATGAAAATTTTGAGGAATATGGGTGTTGTCCACTGAGCTGATGAAATTCTAGTACTCCTGTATCAAATTTTCACTAGAAATATAGTTCCCAATTGGGTGTTTGGTACAAGACATCACTCCCTTTCTTAGGGAAATGGGTAAGTTTAAGCTCTGGTCATAAGTATCATTATCCAATAAATTAGAAGATGAGTCAATGAATGGAATTTACCTCTGTGAGTAGGTTCAAAATCTAAATTTTGGGAAGAGTTTTGGTTCTGCTTCGGAAGAGTGCATGTTTCTACTTTCTTAAGAGTTTGAAGCTTATTTTTCTTCCTTGTGTATACATGTAGTTATTTTCCTCCCTTTGTTGTCTTGGTAACCTCAAGAGTGGTTGCTTGCTGGTCCAATTCAGGTTGAAGTATTATTTGGGCAGATTCTGAATTTTTAGTGGTTAAGCCAGGTTTTAGTGGGTTAGATTTTGGAACAAATTTTGGAATGGTTTCAGGGACAAATTGCAGGACGAATTTGACAGATTAGGGACTATTCTTGGAAAGATTATGAGACAAATTCCAGGACATATTTTGGTTTAGTAATTTCCCAAGGTTAGTGTTCATCATTTGTCACTTTCTCCCCCTGAATGGCAACCTTGGAATAAAAGGTATCCTTTTCATAAAATGTGACATCTATAGTGTGATAGATTCGTCTTTTCTGAGAAAAATAAAATTTATATCCTTTCTTGGTAGGAAAGTATCCCAAAAATATACATTTGATGGATTTTGGGTCCAGCTTTTGGTTATAGCTTTTGATCATGTAAAATGTCGTACATCCAAAAATCTTTGGTGGGAGATTTGTGACGAGTTTGGTTGAAGGATAAAAGGACAAGAGGGTTTGGTGAGGTGTGTTTAGGTTGAGATTTTTGGTGCACGTTCTATTTATTATGAATGAAGAAGAAAGAAATATGTCTGCCCAAAAAATGCTAGGTACATTCATGGACAATATGGGGCTCGAGTGACTTCCAATAGGTGTCTATTTTTCCTCTATGTAGTTCCATTTTGTTGGGGAGATTATGGACATGAAGTTTGGTTTACAATCCCATTTTTTGCAAGGTATGTACCAAGGGTGTGGTGGACGTACTCCCCCATTATCAATTCTTAGGATTTGAATGTTACTTTGAAATTGGGTTTGAACCATTTTATTAAAGTTCTCAAATATACTCCCTACCTCTAACTTTTCTTTCATGAGAAACTCCAAGTGACTCTTGTGTGGTCATCAATAAAGGTGATAACCACCTTGACCCAGTAATATTTCTCACTAGTGAAGGTTCCCACACGTCACTATGAATAAGGGTAAATGGTTTAGATGGCCTATAAGGTTGTACGAAATAATGAGACTTGGTGTATTTGGCTAGTTCGCACACTTCACAAACATCTTTTTCAAATATATAAAATTTAGGTGTCCTAGGCGATAATACCATACCATTACACCATTTTAATTCTTTGATGAAGAAGTAAGGTCAGCCTTGTAGGATCTTTTATTTTGTTCTCCAAATCTTAGGTAGTAAAGACCCGCACTCTCATCAGCATTGCCAATCATCTTCCCCGAATTAATATCCTGAAATTCACACAAATTTGGTAAAAACTTAGCAATACATCCCAAAATTTTGGTTAATTTATAGATAGACAACAAGCTGCAATTTAATTTTGAAACATGTAAAATTAAATTAAGAGTAATATCATTAGAGATAATTATTGGACCTTTACCGCCAATTTAGAGGTAGTATCATCTACTATTTGGACGAAAGATCCATCTTGATTGGGAGTGTATTTGGTAAATACATTGATGTCCCCAGTCATGTGATCCGATGCGCCAGAATCAAAAATCCATTGGTTTGTTTTCTGGTGAATAACATGAAGGGCAGTAGAAAAAATACCTTTTTGGACAAGAGTAGCAGTGGAAGAAGAAGTACTAGTGTTTTGTATTGCTTGTTGCATCATTTTCTGCAACATCTCTATTTGTTCTTTGTTGAAAGGGCCTTCCTCTGATGTACTTTTGGATCCGCTTTCATCAACAACAACATATGCACGTGTATCCTTAAATCGTGGTTTCAGATCCATGGGTTTCCCATGAAGCACCCAACATGTTTCTTCTGTATGCCTGGAACGCTTGCAGTGATCACACCATCCTCTACCTTTTTTGGTGGGTATTTTGCTACAAGGGTTGAGCCTTCAACATTTACACTTTTACTTCCCAACATAATGTTTCTTCTACTTTCTTCCCCTATTACTTATGAAAAATGCTTCACGAATGCTAGTGATAGGTTTAGTTCCAAGAATCTTTCCCCTTACTTCATCGAAATTTTTATTCAGTCCCAATAAAATTGATAGATTTTATCCTTCTCGATCAATTTTTTTGTATATTTTTCATCCTCTGGACACTTCCACTTTGTGTCAGCATAGATGTCGAGTTGCTGCTAGTACTTTGTGAGAATGTGATAGTACTCAGTTACTAGAGAGTCTACTTGTTGAAGGTTATGTAAGAGACTTTTGATCTCAAATATGGTTGAAGTGTTATACATATTTAAGTAGGTCACCTTGGTTGCATTACAGACTTCTGCAGCATTGCCATAATACATGAAATTTTCACCACACTCATTTGTCACAGAGTTGAGTAACCATGACATTACAAGAATGTTTTCAAGTTTCCACTTCTCATGGTTTGAATCATTTTTTGATGGCTACTTAGAGTCCTCGGTGATGTAGTCTTCCTTTCCCTTTCCTTGGAGGAAGAGTCAGACAGATCTGGACCACTATGTATAATTCTGTCCATTGAGCTTGTAAGAAATAATGAGAATTGTCTCATTATGACTGGTGGTGTTTCCAGTCACATCTTTTGGATCAACGTCTGAGATGCTTGACCTGTTTGTTTTTTCCTCCATGGGAAAACCCTAATTTTTTCTTTTGGATCAAAACTGTAGCTCTGATACCATGTAGAAATTGTGTATTTCTTATTGAGTTTGTACGAATAGAATAAGATATAAATATCCTAGGGAGTACAAGTAACTAAAGAAACTAATTAAATCCTAATTAACTAAAATTAATCATATTTACAAGAAGGGAAATATTCTATATAGATATGTAAATAAGTATAAGCGTATTCATATAATACAACTATAAAATTTGTATTGTTGTCCCTTATTAGTGGCTGCATAATTGTGCCTTAAATCCTGTAGATCAACAACCAACAGATTCACGTAGAAGTCAAAGGTATCACACCTTGTGAATACTAAGAGGATACTGAGGTATATCAAAGGAACACCCGACTATGGATTTTTGTTTCATATAGCTAATGAAGGAAAAGAATGCAAACTAGAGGGTTACACTGACTCAAGGTTGTATAGTGATGGTGAGGATAGAAAATTTGCAGGTGGTTAAGGGTTTATGTTAGGTGGTGCACCAATTGCTTGAAATTCAAGAAAAGAATCAGTAGTAGAGTTTTTATCATGTGAGGAAGAGTATATAGCTTCCTCTTTGTGTGCATGTCAAGTAACATTGATGGTGAATCTAATCGAATAAATTTCAAGTGAGAATCATAGAGCAATGATCATGAAGATGGACAACATGTCCACGGTAACACCTTTCTAAAACCCATAAATATTATAATTAAATAATTAGAGTATTGCACAAAAGGGCGTCACATGCTTCATAAAACATCATACATTCATATCTTTCTTTGTAAATCGGGCTTTCAAAATCATATATGACAAATACCTCATTAATAACAATAATAACACTTCAACTACTTGCAGCGGAATTCATAGTTCAAAACATATATTTTAAATACATCATAGAAACTTCAATGTTCATGATTCATAATTCAAAACAACTTAAATACCATGAAATGTAGTTCAAAAACTCAAAGTAAGCAAAATAACATAAAATTCATATCAAACGTTCTCGATCCCGATGTTACATATCAGAGCAAGACCTTCTAAAATTAATGGAAAGAAACAACACACTACGAAGCTATCTTCTAAGCTTCTACAAACTACTCATAATCACCTGTGTGTTACCCATGTGGAGCCAACATTCAAATACAAAGGGTGATTAAATCACATTCATTACAAAAGATTTACATAATAGACATAGTAGTTCAAACAACAACATCATGGCATCAAAATTAACAACATTGGCAACACTTCGTCAATTATCACGACAACATATACAACATCATCTAGTTAACAATTATTCAATGCCACATAATATGTATTGTAATGACATGGACTTATGTGTATGGTACCAATTCATTATGAGTAGTTAACTCATCACCCTCCAAAGATCCCCACCCTAGGATCGATTCCCTCTTAGAACCGAAGCACAACATCAACCACACTCGATCCACATAATGGGATTGAAGCCAACACTGGAATAATGTCCTCAACAACACTGGGCTTTGGTCCTCAACAAGATTGTACTTTCGTCCTAACAATGCTATGAATGCATGATGCACAATCAACACAATATTCGCGACCACAGATAGTTAAGTGCATCACCATCCACGAATCATCAACAATATTCATATGGCATGTATACATGTAAAACTTACTAATGACCAACATCATTCAATACTACATAGTCACAACATATTACTATCATAGTATTTACCATTCAACATTGCAACCAACACATTATATTATCAACAACTTATCAAAGCAACATGCATCATTATAGCCTACCTCTTAAGAATCTAAGTCTATATTTGCCTAGTTACTGAAAATATACATATTTTTACTCATTTTATTCCATCCACGTGTAGTTCATCGTGTTAGATATCCAACGCTTCGAAGGGAGCATCAAACAGAGTTCTAAAACTCAAGTTATGACATTTACAAATTTCCGCAAGTAATCATGCTCGCTATTACTTCTCCCGATGAATGGGTCATTTCGCCTTATGCTCGCATACGACAGTGGAATGAAGCTCCTCCTCCCATAAATTTTTCCAAAAGAACCACTTTTCCACCCATTCCTTCGCCTCCTATCTCGCCCGACAAAGATCAAACGAATTTTCCTTGCCCGAAGACGCTCCTTTTGTCTGACGACTCGTAGAAGACAACAACTCCCTGTTGCGATTCTGCACCTGTTCATCCCTAAATCCTCTTGAGATTTCATACCAATAGAGTCCAGATTTTTTATTTTTCAACATAGAGTCATCATACATCAACCATGCAATATCATAGGAATCATATACATAAACTCATGGCAAATTAATATGGTATTTTGCACAATTTCAACATAAATTCATCATAATACAACATATCATCAAAATCATCATAAACCCCAACAAATACCTACATACCTCTAAACTACGTATCAATTATAATGAGACCACCCTCTTATCTTAGATTCCTAGCGAATGATCTTTTCAAGCTCGACCGAAATTCCTCTACATTCTTTGTAACACCCAATTCTAGATTAATTATTTAATTAAATAATTTAGCATAAATAGTCCTGTGAAGTGTTTGATATATATATATATATATATATATATATATATATATATATATATATATATATATGTGTGTGTGTGTGTGTGTGTGTGATGTTCGATGTTTTGATGCTTATTTTTGATGTTTTGGTGCTTTGTGTGAGTCCTTGTTATGGTATATGATGTGTATTCGTGATGCATCTGTGATGCAATAACGATGACTTGATGAATAAGTTGTATAAGATGATGAGTTGTGTGATGTAGGATGAGATAGTAAAAAGGTTTAGAATTTAAATAATTATTTTAGAATTACTTAGATTTAATAATGATTTATTAGAATTATTTAAATTTAAATAAATAGAATAATAACATAATAGAAGGGTAGAGAAAATAAGGATAAGATGGTAAATAGTGGAGCATAAGTAAGGATAAGGTGGGAAGTTTGATATTAAGGGTTTAAGGGTTAAGAAGGACAAGAAGATAATTGGGATTTTATGAACGCTCATTCTGTACGATAGTTCTCGGGAAAAGAGGCAAAGGAAGAGCTAGGGCACAAGGAGACAATGAGGCAAAGAGGAATTTGTAGAATACGAAGAGGAAATCTAAAGCTAACAATATTCATAAGGTAAAGGGTGTTTATCTGATCATTATATTTGATTTAAGTGGTAGATAGATATAGGGTTTGTCTTAAGTTTCATGGATCGTGATTTGATGTTGTTTGATGGAAAATTGATGGATTTGTGATGAATAATGACCCATAAATGTTGTCTAATTGATATAGTAGATTAAGTTGTTGACAGATGATGAATTCCTATGATTAGATGATGTTTTAGGACCCAAAATGCAATGAAATCACAAAAAATTCAGCATAAAACAATTTGTGTCGACTCAAAGTTTGTGTCAACTCATGGGTCGACCTGAGCATACCCGAGGCAGACAAGGAGGTTTTGCGTTGACTCATAGAAGTTTTGCGTTGACTCAAAAAATCCAATTTTTATCGATTTTTTATGGTCATAACTTTTGAACGTAACTCGTTTGATCGTCATTTGAAGCGTTGGATAGCTAACATGATGAACTATATTTATGTGGAGTAAAATGAAGAATAAGAAGGATAATTATAGTACCTAAGTTAGGATAGAATTAGTTCCCCCGCGTTGAATTTCTATGATGTTTTGTGATAATGAAGTATGATGATGATATGATGATCTTATGATAATGCTTGGTTCATAAGGATGACTATATGATGATGTTAGGATGTTGTTTTGATTCCTTTGATGATAGGATGATTATGTGATGATGTTATGATGTTGTTTTGATTCTTTTGATGATATGATGATTATGTGATGATGTTATAATGTTGTTTTGATTCCTTTGGTGATATGATGATGCTTGTGATGATTCATGAATGGTGATACGTGTCGATTAGTCGTGGTAGTATTATTTATCTTGTTGTGTATCATTACATTCATGGCATAGTAGGACTTAGGTCCAGTGATGGTGATTAGGACTTTGATCCAGTGATGGTGATTAGGACTTCGGTCCAGCGATGATGGTAGGACAATTGTCCAGTGAAGGCAACAATCCCATACTGTGGATTGGGTGCAACAGGTAAGTGCTCTGGTTCCAAGTGGTAATCGATCATATTGGCGGGGATATTTGGAGATTGAAGATGACTAAGTCATTAGTGAAGTTTTGGTACCACATGCATGAGTCTATAATGTAGCATTGTATTTTATGTGACATTGCATTTCATGTGTTTTATTGATGAATGATGATACTTTGTATATGATGATATATGTTATTCTATCTAGAATGAATTGGTGAAGGTATGGTGTATAAAGGAGGTGTTTGGTATATGATAATATATGTGTTTGTATCTTGATGATTTGGTGAAAGAGTGAGTATGACACGATGAAGTGATGAAGCGTGAGACCTTGCTTATGTGCATGTTTTGTTATGTCTATTCCTTATTTCTTATATAATCATTATGATTTACTCACCCTTTATGTTTGAATGTTGCCTCCACGTGAGTAACGCGCAGGTGATCAAGAGTAGTCCGTAGGAGCTTAGAGGATAGCTTCGAGATGCATTTATTTGTTTTCATTAGAATAAAGGAGTCTTGCTCTGATATGTAACATCGGGGTTGAGAATGTTTATTGAGAACTATATGTCTCTGTTTACTTTGATGTTTTCCTAATTACATTGTTATGGTGTTGATATGTGAATTGGATCATGATGTATATTTTGATGAATTATATGAAGTATCCTAATTAAGGATGTTTTAAGATTTATGATTTCCGCTGCAATATTTTGGAGATGCTAAATGCATAGTATTTGATTTATAGTTGTTGCAACCCGTGTTACAGAGCAGGATTTATTATTGTTATGATCTTTTAAGAAGATGTGACACCATTGTTGGTGATATACTCTGATATATGTTTAAATAATTCGCGAAAATTCCTTGGGTTTAGAAGGGTGTTACATTCTTCGTGTCCTAGCTTTCTTCTCTGCTTCACTCAATTCTTTCATGATCGTACCAAATGAAATAGTTTCCCCTATATTCATTGTTAACCTTTGGAACCCTAATATGTTTATCCTGACTTGTCCTGACTAATCCTTTTACCAATTACAGCTTTATCCTTATCTCTTTTACACCAATTATTCCTTTATTTTAATAATAATAGTAATTCTAACTAATTCTAAATAATTATTAACTAATTATCTAAATTACTAAAATAATCCTTACTCGTCTAAATTCCCATTATCCCACAACATAACATCACATCACACATCACACACACAAAATATCACATATTCATCAATAATTCGCGATATTTCTAATAACTCGTTTAAATAAATAATTCTAAAAATTGGGGTGTTACATTCGCGGTCAATTTGGCTATGAATTTGATAGCACATGGAATAGGCAAACACGTTGAGAAGAGATTCCATTATCTTCTACAGATTGAGAACACGTTGGAACACTACAGAACTGAGAACCATATTGTAGACATCATGACGAAGGTTGTGCAAGTGAATTTATTCAAGAGATTGAGAATTATGGCGATTGTAGAAAGCTTTGACATAATGAATTAGGTAGTGTGTTAAATATGTAATTATATGTGTCAAGCATAATTGTAAGTTCTATAGAGTTGAAGTAGTATACGTTTGATAGAGTGGAACAGAGTATGAATTATTTGTATTCAATAAAAACTCGAATATAGCTTGTCGAAGTTTATGTTAGTTAGTTACTTTGAGAACTATTTAGTGGGAAAATAATCTCATTATAAATAGGGAGGTACCCTACCATTGTAAAGTGTTGAATAAGAGAAATTCAATGAGAATAAATGTAGAGAGGAACTCTACAAAATTTAATCCATCTTCTTCCTCATTCTTCCAAAACTCTAATTTTTATTTTCTTCTCCAATTCACTTTCACATATTTCTTTTCTTTTCAAATTATTGTGCACGAGAATCATCTTGAGACCAATCAGTGGTTGAATTACTCGGGTAAAGAGCGAGGAACAAAAATCGCGAATCAATCAAGAAAGTGATTGAATCTCGTTCCATCAAGAAGAGCAATTTTCAAACATAAATTAACCTTAATAGAAAAATATTGCATTTCGACCATACGTCAATTTGTATGGTGATGTTTTTGTTTCTCCTCTTAGATTTTTTTGTATGCCCGTGAAATTTGACTAAGAGTATTAATTCAATTCTCTAACTTTTCTTTTATGTGCTTTTTAATTTAATTTAGGGTTAAATATGTTAGGGGTCACTATAAATATGTGACCCTGCAATTTTAGTCCCTCTAAAACTTTCCCTCAAAAAATGGTCCTCTTAAAAATTTTAATTTTAATTTTAGTCCCTGTTATTTTCTAAAATTTTGAAAACTCTTTATTTACCATTAAATTTTTAAATTTTAAATAATATTTTTTCGTACATGTTAAGAATACTATAAAATGTTTCTTTACCAAATTTAATAATTTTTTAAAATTAGAAAAATTAAATATAATTTTTTTAATTTCAAAGATAATGATCAAAGTAATGAAAATCTTGACTTAAAAATTAAATTTTGAGTTTTTTTAAGAACTTTTATAACATACATGTAAAATAATCATTTAAAATACACATTGGTTTAACAACAGAAATTCAAATTACATGCATAATAATTTTGTAGGATTAAAATGTTATTTTTATAAAACCAAAACAAAATTTGATAATTTATAGGGAACAATTTTTTTTTTTACATCAACTTAACCATTTGCTTACACCTAATAAAGAGTAAAAGCTAACATTTTGATTTTGTTTTCTAGATTTAGCATTTACTTAACAATTTTCTTTTCTTTAACCAGAAATCCTTGATTTATAGCGATTGTTGATTAAGGTCAAATCTACACGTAATATAATTTAATACAAATTCAATCACATCATTTGGTTAAATAATCAACACTAACTAGAATATATTTATGACTTTTACATAAATGTGAAAAAAATTTAACCAATTAAATCTAACTCTCGTCCTCTAAATGGACATGGCTTTTTATAGATGCATGAAATTCATTTTCTAGAACGTTTTGAATTAGTCCATGTTTTGATATCGTTTGTATGACTTTAAAAGTGATACTATGTATTCTTATAGGAATTAGATATTCAATAAAATAGAAGATTGGAAAGATTCGGCAGTAGAAGTGGGAAGCGGTACAGGGTGGGCGGCCTATCCTCTAACTTAAGTAGTATTTCCATATATAAAATTCTGCCCCACACATGCGGTTAATGCCACGTTAACTTTGGGAGAAGGTTTTGAACTCTTATCTATTCAAACTATAATTAAATATTTTACATTAACTTTTAGACATATTTTTAGGTTGTTATCAATACAATGTCTGTAGAAAGCTTTTATAATTAAGGTTGTCAGACTCACGAATTTACTCAGACTCATAAAAGATTTATTGACTCGACTCGCAAACTCGTATAAATTTATGAAAAATTAAAAATGATATATATGACACACACACACACACACACATATATATATATATATATATATGACACACACATATATCTATAAACCTTTAAATTCTTCGTATATGACACAAGTATATATAATAGAACACTAATTATCATTAAAGTTTAAATTTGATACTCCATAACAAACTTCTTCACAAAAAAAAACTCGATAATAAAACAAAAAAAATAGAAAAGTGTATAGTTAAAGACTTGGTATCCTGCTTAATGTAGAAGAAAGAGAACGATTCTTAATATTTATGGATAATAGTCCACCTTATAGCATTAAATTTCCCCTGCTCAAAGATTTAAATTGCGGTTTGCAACCGCAATATTACTGATAAAGTAATCTCTACGATTGTATCAGACCATAATTGAGGCGTGATTTGTGATCACACATCCTTCGACCTTAGGAATCACATCAGACAACTACGTTCAAATTTCTTCAAGTATTTTAGTTAAAAATCAAAATTTAGACCTCAAACTCAATTTATTTTTGAAAAATCTTAACATTAATTGGTTTTTAACGGTATATTTCAAAATCTGTTAAATCAAAATTCACGTTGCAACAGCTTCAATGCGTATCACAACAACCGCAATAACTACGATCACTACATCTATAACCGCAACCACATCCATGACCACAACCTCAATATAAAACTACACCTCTACTCAAATAAGTCAAGCTTCATGTCAAAACAAATTTTGTATTAAGGTGCTTTATGTTTATATCATTAAGATTTTCCATTCACCTAGCTTTCCTTAGAACACTTGTATACATGTTTTTTATAATTATTATTAATAATTAATTAAGTAGTAAAAATGTAGCAAAGTTTCATGTGAGCGATGCATTAAAGAAAAACAAACAAAAACTTGTTCTGCATTATATCATAAATCTTCTAAACTATTTCATCATATGACAATTGATACACAGAGATTGGAAATTAGTGAACCTAATTGAAATAAATTGGGCATCACATTTACACAAAAGAACATACAAGAGAAACATACAAGTGAAACATATAAGAGAACACTAACACAATAAAATATTGATTTATGGTAACGAACATGAACACAACAAAAAATCGTCAAACACGACCACATCATTGATGAAGAGAGAAATAAGTGTTTCTGAAAGAAGAGACTAGGAGAAAGACGTTTCTAATTCTCGTACAAGCAATAAAATAAGGTTTTTTATTTTAATTTAAGCCTTTTTTTTGGAATTTTGAAAAAATAGTTCTGAAAAACTTACAAACTCATAAACTCGCCACACACTCGTGAGTCTATACGCGTTTATACAAGTCTAACGGGGTTTACTCGAGTCTATCTAAAAAAGATTCTATGCGCGAGTCTACCCTTTTTACTTCTTAAACTCGTAACCTTGTATGAGTTTACGAGTCTACACGCAAGTTTGACAACATGTTTATAACAACACATAGTTAATGCTTAAGTTTTCAAACTTATATATGTTTTAGTGTTAGGGTCTTTAAATATTGAATTATTGACAATCTCAAATATTTCTTTTTGTTATGTCATTAGTCGTGACATGCCTTATGTGTGTTGGTTACAAAACATCTTTAATACCAATAAGACTATCTAGTGTATCTTTTACATCCTCTTAGGGCAAGTAGAAAATGGGAAGTTGAGCTTGGAACACTACAAAATTGAGAACGGATCGTAAACATCATGATGAGGATATACAAGTGAAGTTATTCAAGAGATTAAGAATTATGATGAATGTAGAAGCTTAGACACAATAAAGCATAATTGTAAGTTTGATAGAGTCGGTAGTATGCATTCGATGAGTCGAACAAAGTCTGTATTAACTGTATTCAATAGAAATTTGAGTACAGCTTGTCGAAGTTTATGGTAGTTAGTTACTTTGAAAATTATTCGGTGGGCAATTAATCTCATTACAAACAGGGAGGTACCCTACTATTGTAAAGTGTTGAATAAGAGAAATTTCAGTGAGAATAAATACAGAGAGAAACTTTGCAGAATTTGATCAATCTTCTTCCTCATTCTTCCAAAACTCTAATTTCTCTTTTCTTCTCCAATTTAGTTTCACAAATTTCTTTTCTTTTCAAATTATTGTGCACGGGAATCATCTTGCGACCAATGAGTGGTTGAATTACTCGAGTAAAGAGTGAGGAACAAGAATCATGAATCAATAAATAAAGTGATTGAATCTCGTTCCATCAAGAACAAAAATTTCATAATATAAATTAACCTTAATAGAAAAAATTGCATATCGACTAATTGAAAAATTAGCAAGTGTACTAATTTGCCTCTGTAGTAATAATATAAAATTTCCCCAAATATCGATCTCGAGGACTGTGTATGAGTATTGAGCTTAATTCTTGGTTCAATTAAACAAAAACTTAACTTTTGGTTTGGTTTGGAATTTATCCTTAACATTAACTAAAATAAGTAGAATGTAAAATTTGGTTTTTTCACAAGTATGAGTAACATGCTAGGGTAAGTGCGTGATTTGGCCTGTAATAACCTTGAATCATGATTTCTTCAACAAGTTTATAACATTCAATTCCTATATCTTTAGTTTGTTTTCCCCTAAGTCCTTAGTGGGAAAACCTTTGGTCATTCATCCTAATACCTAGGTCCCTAGAGGAATTATGATGAAAATTATTATTAAATTAGTAATTGAAAAATCATTACAAATGTAAAACAGAGACATCCCCTAATATTTGGGGATTTAGCTACTCATATTGTTCAAAATAATTTCAAATACAATAAATTTGATCTTGAATTGCTTTCGCTCATGAAAAATCTTCGTTATCCAACAATTGCATAGGCTTCACTCTTCAATCGTATGAATTTTTTTTTGCAAAATAGGTCTCTTGGTTTATCGTTGAAACTATCTCAAATAGTGAAAATTCATTTGCCTCGATCCGAAATATTAAAAACGTCATACGGGTCAAACTTGGTGGAAATATCATAAAAACATGACAAATCGGTGCCTGCCAACACGATGCGACACGTGGTGACCATGTTGGATCTCTTGTAGCATCTTGGGAATTTGTTCACCTAAATCTGTTGACGACTCGTGTTTGGTGACATTGGTAGTCGTCGTGACCCTTTGATTTTCCTTTTCATCCCACGCTTCCCTCGTGACGGTCCGTGTCGAGCCTTTTAATCTTGCAATTTTCCTTCCTCAACACTTCCAATTTCTTGACTTTTGCAGAGTACCTTGGATCCTTCACCGGAACTTTCACAACAAACAACCAAAGCATAACATGCAAACAAATACTTGAAATAAACTAAAACCATAAAATAATGAAGAAACTTAATAAACATTAAATAAACTCGGCGGTAATAATACGAAATAAAGCGGTGCAAAATACGGATTGTCGTCGGACAAGTGACAAAAACATAGTGAAAATGGTGACTGATCATCGACCATACATCAATTTTGTTGATATTTTTATTTCTCCTCTTAGAATTTTTTTTTGTATGCTCGTGAAATTTGACTAAGTGTATTCAATCAATTCTCTAACTTTTCTTTTATGTGCTTCTTAATCTAATTTATAAAAACCATATTCATGACCTCAACTTGACCATTTGCTTACGCCTAATAAAGAGTATGGGTGTCAAAATCGAATTAACCCAATAGAAAATCGCAAATCGAATCAAACCAAACCAAAACCGCAATTGCATTTGGTTCGAATGTGTTTGAGCCATCTTTTAACAAAACTGCATGGTTCGGTTCAGTTTGCGGTTTATATTTTGCAAACCGAGTCAAACCAAATCAAATTGCATTATGTTACAACCTAAGTTTTACTTAACTCACATTCAACCCAAACTTAAACCTATTATACTTTAACCTTACGATTACGAAAGATTTTCTCTTCGTTACACTTAAGATTTCAGCTTTAGTCTTCTCAAATATCTCCTAGAATTATCACACCTTCTTCGCCACATACATCTTGTCATTTATTCTCTAATCTTTACTCTCTTGTATTCTTTCTTTTTCATCTTCACTAATGTCTCATATCTTTTATATTTTTGTTTCATTATAATATTTCTATATTGATTTATGCCATTGTTTTATGTTTATTATTCCACTTTTGTCTAATATGATTTTTACATATCAAATGATAAGTTGTTGTCCAAATATAATGAGTTTTGTTGTTATTTAGTAGTGTATGAATGGTTAAATACATAGTTATGTTTTCATTTATATATATATATATATATATATTATTCGGATTTCCGTAAGGATGTTGGGCCGACCCGACTCGGCCAGAACTAACCGTCAGTGGATGCGGAAGAGCCATCCACCGGCATACGCGTATTGAACCTTCACTCGGCGGTCGGCGGACCAACTCGATCTTCTTCACCAAGGGTTATGTCCGTTATGGTCTCCCTTGGTCGACATAACGACTATTTCCGAGCATCATGCCGATCGACCAAGTCGGCCGGATAGCGATATCCACGGATCCGTGTATCTAGGCCCAAAATAGCAAACAAATAGAGCATTCCCAAGATCATTATATATATCATATATTTGAGGCGGTATCTCATTCTTACTCTAACTACCATAATATCCTTCATTCCATCTTGATCATTTGTTTACTTTAGCATAGGAGTGCTTGCGGATACACCACCCCTCCATCCATCCTCAAACACAACCCGCGGATCTTCCATATTGCCCGGTCATCCAGTTCGATCAACACCCCGATGTGAGGAGAGGATGGTGTACCAAGACACTCGATCTCGAGCGGTTGATGATCATTTGAGCAAGTTGATGTGAGGAGGGGTGGTGTACCTGCAAGGCACTCGATGCTAAAGTAAGTCAATGTTCAAGGAAGAGGTAGAAAATATTAGGGTTTGAGTGTAAGAAAGTGATACCTTTCCTCAATATGAGGATTATATAAGGGACATAGGAGGATTCTCATTGGTTACTATATTTGGATCGAGATACGGATCCGCAAATATTCGTCCAGATGACTAGGTCAAGGTCGAACAACTATGCACAACTAGTCGTTATGTGGAGCATGGATGACATAACAATGTTTCTTGAAGGATAAACGGTGGATTAGCTCGACATGCGTCGAGTAGGTAAATCGATGCGAATTTGAGAGAGCCCCGAATACGCGTTGCGAGGCTGATAGTCGTTATAATTAAGGGAGGAATGATGCGCGAAAACTTTCGGGTAGTCAGAACAACACACACACACACACACATATATATATATATATGTATGTATGTATATATAATAAAATATTTGTAAAAATCGAATCAACTGAATCGAACTAAATCGCATTGGTTTGGTTTGATTTAGTTTGATTTTCTAAAATCTAACCGAACTAATCAAACCACACATTTCTCATTTAAATTCGATGACTTTTAGCGATCCAAAAATACCCAAACCACACCATAACACCCATAATAAAAATAAAAGCTAATATTTTGAATTTTTCTAAATTTAGTATATACATAACAACTTTTTTCTACAACCAAAAACCCTTGATTTACAGCGATCGTTTGATGAATGTCAAATCTACACATAATACAATTTAATACAAAATCAATCACATCATTTAGAAAAATAATCAACACTAACTAGGATATATTTATGACTTCTACAAGAATGTGAAAAATATTTAACCACTTAAATTTAACACTCGTCCTCTAAATGGCCATGGAATTATAGATACATGAAATTCATTTTCTAGAACGTTTTGAATTAGTCCATATTTTTTACATCGTTTATATGACTTTAAGAAGTGATACAATATCTTCTTATAAAAGATAGCTATTCAATAAAATAGAAGATTGCAAATATTCAGCCTTAGTATTTGTAGAAGTGGGCAACATCGGTGGATGGTCTATCTCCTTTAACTTAAGTAGTATTTTCAATTTACCTTCCGTCTCTAAAAACTGTAACAGGATTCAAGATAAGTGTGACCGTGTATATATCATATAGAAATTATGCCCATGCATGTGGGTAATGCCCCGACAACTTTGGGGGAAGGTTTCTGAACTCTTGTCTATTCAACCTATAATTAAATATTTTCCATTAACTTTTAGACACGTTTTAGGTTGCTATGGATACAATGTCTAGAAAATTTTCATAACAACATGAATGTTAATGTTTGATTTTTCAAAGTCATATGTGTTTGTGTTAGGGTCTTTATTATTGACAATTTTTAATATTATTTTATTATGTTATTAGTTATAACATCTCTTATGTGCCTTGTATATAAAAACATCTTTAAGATTGACTAATGTGGCCTTTAAATTCATATATTCACATGTATTACGAGTCTAAAATATTTAATGTATGTTTAAATTCTCGTGAAATATGTGTTTAAGCATTTATATTTAGGAAACAATTGCGGGATGACAAGTTGTCCTAGAAAATAGAAAAGAAGTGTAGTTCACTTTATAATTTATTGTTGAATATGTGTTTGTTTTAATATATTGAATTTAAAAAATTTTAGTCCTACATTATTAAATTATTTTTATGATTGAAAAAATCATTTAGTCCTATATTGCTAATGTGAGAAATATTACTAGCTTCTTCATTATATAAGGAGTTAACATGTTTCATTCTAAATTACAAAAACTATTTTATTAGTTTTTTCTTCATCAATTTATAACTCTGTCTCTCAAATTGTCGAACCGCCAACTTCTCCCACTTTCTTCTACTACTTGAATTTTCCGAGTATTTTCTTGAATTCTCTTTAGAGAATTATGTTAATTCTCCTCATTTGAGTTGAGAAATTTTCAAATATTAATTTTAGGATTCTCTTTGGAGAATTATTTGGATTTTTCTTTGTTGGAAAATTATTGTGGTCAAATGACCATTATTATATTCTCTTTGGAGAATTATTTGAGTTTCTCTTGATTGAGAAATTATTACGATCGATCTTTGTACTAGAATGGTATTGATACCATATTTGAATGGTCTTGTACCATCGAGAGGGTGTATTTTTAGACCGGTTATCTATCGTTGCAAATAGTAATCGATAAAGGTATAGAACTTGGTTGTTTTATCCTAGAGGTAGAACTTGTTGTTTTATTCGAAAGCGGTAGCGTTAGTTTATTTTTGCATAGTTTTAGGGTGCTACAACGTCTTAAAGAGAACGAATCGATCCGACTCAACCCGATAATTTTTAAAATCGTGAACCAACACTTATGAATGAATACTCTCATTTAGAACTCTATTTTAAGCTTGATCTCTTTCCCTTTATAAATGTACTACAATTTTAGAACTCTATTTTAAGCTTGATCTTTTTCCCTTTATGAATGTACTACAATTTTCTGATAAAATTGTCTCCATTTGGAAGTCTTGCGGTTTTTCTTGCCTTAAAAATATACCGCATACCTTGTCACTTTCTTAGCCTTGGTGATATAACTCTTGGAACATCTCTAATAAAGGGAACTTAGCCGATCCCATAAAGATAAGATCTAGATCTTATTGTTTTTTCTAACTTGTGTCTTGATGCTTGAACATAAATTTCAGAGCTTGTGGAGACAATTATTGGAACTTAGTTATCGAATATATTCTTCAAATATATTTATATTTAATAAAAAAAATTAGATTTATTGAATAATTAATGTATCTAGTATTATAATGAATCTAATTGTTTATAAATATGTTCAGAGAATATATCATATAAAATAAAGAGTGATACTTACTAGCGCTTCGCGCTCCATAAACACTGTTTGATAATCTAAATATAAAAAATATGTTTTAAACAAATTAATTATTTTAATTTTAAAAAAATTAAATATAAATATTTATAAAAAAACATATATCTTTATTTTTAAAAATCAATTATTTCAATTTTCATACATTCAATACAAATATTTAATAAACAATTAACGACAATTCACTCATTAGCATTCCCCAAAATAATTATTGAAGGGTGGGTGTGTTGAGGTATGTGTTACATGTTTTTATCACCATTAGAATAAAGTTTAATTTTATTGCTAAAAAAATGGTTTAAATACTATGGGGTAGTTTGATCCCACAAATAATAAGTTCAACAATCATTGAAGGAGGGAGATATTCTTTAAAATTGATTGTAACTTCTATGGTCCTAATATGATAGCAATATTCCTTTGACTATGTAACAAATAATGCAACTTTGGTGTGCTAGAAGTCAAATATACCAAATAGTTTCTTGACTCTGAAAACCTAATCTAACAAATATGTTATGCAGTCATATTATACAAGCTGGATAAAATAAACAAATGTTAATATAGTTACATTTAAACCATTGTTAATATTGCTAGAACAAATGATCTTCTTCATAGTTGAAAATGAAACTGAACAATTGAAGAAGGCAATGGATTGTATATACACTCTTCACAAGAACAATATACCAGATACAAATCATTCAAAACCTCACACCAACAACAACAATAAGAACTAATCTATTGATGTAACTTTTGGAACCCTCTTGATCCTCTAGATTGGTAAAGCTCAAGCCTATTCTTGGACTCTTGCAACAACATCGCGACAGTTTCATCTTGAGTCACGTTAAGTTGCTTGATGCCCATTCAAGAACTCCAAGAACCTCAACCCGGCGAGTTCTTCACTGTCTGGCACGTGCAATGCGATGTAGGATAGCAGAACCAAGGCTGAATATTGAACCGGCTCCCAAGATACACTAGCTGAACCAAGTGTTTTGCACCACCGGAACTTATGATTGCCTTAGAGTGATCAAGGTGGAGGTAGTTGTCATTGCAGGCAAATTTTGTGAGTGAGTCTGCAGCTTCTTTGGATACTTCAGCCTCTCTTTCGTCTAGAAGTCGAACCAACGGACCAATTATTCGTGTCTCAGTTGCCCTGAATGTCCTTGCCAAACTTCCAATAGCCTTAACACAAGGAATCAGAAGCCTCTTATCTTCTTTGTCGATAATATCAATCACTTGATCAACAACTGCTTTACAGGCAGGAGAATTTGGCTTAAATGCCATTCTTCTCAATTCAGGATCTTTCTCGGCCACTGCGGTAATCTCTTTCAATGCCAAGGCAGAATGGTACTTCACTTCTTCAGGTCCTTTTTCAAGGAGAATAGCAAAGCATAACAAAGCCCTTGATTCTGTTATACTCCGACAAATCCCCGAGTTATCCTTTGCTAGAACCATAAGAGCTGCAGCCATTGCTTTCATCTCAGCCTTACTCTCAGCATCCTCAAGCTCCCTCCCCTTCATGCTAATCCCAGAATAAGAATGGATTTGTTTCGCATTACCATTCCCGCTCCCATTTGAATGACTAGCCGCCTGAGAATGAGAGTTTAGACCCACTTCATTCCCTTCACTGGTTTGTTGATTCTTGTTGCTGTTGACATTCGCATTTGCACTTGCAGCATGCATTGCCATAGTACTAGCCACCACTTTATGCATCTGGTTCGTAGACCTATCACCTAAAGGATGCTGCATCCGAATCTTCACCTCATCTTCAGTCTCTTTTTTTGCATCATTAGAACCCGACTTATCACCATTATTACTACTACTATTATTATTATTACCACTCGCCAACACAAGAGCATGAATCGACTTATTACTAACAATTGCGTATTTACTATGCTCCTGAACAGTCTCAAAGCGATATGACTAACAAGCAACCTAACAATATTATGCTGAGCAAAAACATCTTGACAATTCGGATTCTTTGAAACAAGCTCAGAAACAGCCCAAGCCACAACAGCTTGAACTTTCATAGGACCTTCTTTAAGAATCTTGGCAAAAACGGAACAAACACCAGCATGAATCATAACATCAACACTGTCCGCATCTCTACCCAAAAGCCCAATAGCTTTAGCAGCATTTTCCTGCCCTTCCTTTTTACCTTCCTTAATAAGCTTCAACAAAGGACCAACCCCACCTTCTTCAATGATCAACTTCCCGTTCCGATCGTTATCGCGAACAAGCGAGACCAACGAAGCCGCCGCATCAGATCGATCATCAACAGAGCCGTTATGAAGAATAGCAATCTGCTCCCAGATTAAACCTAGAATCGGTTCATTGGAAGCGATAGGTGGAAGACCTAGACACCCGTAGCTCCCTTCCTCCGTGGGAGCGGAGACACGGAGGAGCCAGGAGACGTCGCCGATTGAGTTTTCGAGATGGGAGGACATTTTGCGGAAAGCGGCGGTGGGGACTATGCTGAAGACACGCTTCATGAGACCGTTGACTTTGCATTTGAGGACTAACGTTAGTGCTTTTTCGAGGACTTGTTCGGTGTCGCCGATGATGCGGCGCGTTGGTCGTTCGTATAAATCGGAGCTTGATCTGGCGGCTTGGCGGAGGAGGAAGCGAGTTTTTCGGTTTTGGATTTGAGTTCGAGGCATTCTTGTTTGAAGGAGGAGCTTCCTTCTTCGGCGGCTTTGCTTACTTGGTCGGCTAATTGGATCGGTTTTGCTAAGAGCTGTTTTACTAAATCGGCCATGGTGGTGTTAAAAGTGGGGTTGGATCTGAAATATGAAGTATAGGGTTTGGAATTAGTTAGATGATGACAAAGGGTGTGTTGTAAAGTGGGAATTATTGCAAGAATTGGTGTGGTCAAGTGGTGTTGTAGTGAGGTGTGGGTGGGAGTGATTGGTAAGCATTATTTCTCAAAATTCAGACAGGGAGAGCTTTGAGGGTTGAATTGAGGAGAGTTGAGTTGAGATGAGTCAAGTGGTTCAAGGGATGTGGAAAGACCATTTTAACTGGTAGTCTCTCTAAATTGGAATATATAAATAAATTGATAGTCTTAACTTTTTAGTTAAAATTCTGTAAAAAAAACTTCTAATTAAATATACAAAGCTTTTTATATTAAAAAGCCTCGGTCTTTTCCTGTGCAGAGAGTACTGCAGGACTGAGTCTCAAAATCATTGACAAGATGGTGTCTTTGAATCCTCCTGGTGCTGAGAAAGGGGAGGGAATTTGCATTTAAAGGGGCACTAAGACAGGTATGTTCACTATTATTGGGTTTATGAGCAGCACCAGTCCAAGTCCAAGTCCAAGGTTAAGGCGAATTAGGCTTTTGTTTTGGGCTTCAACAAAAAATATTTTTTTAAAGGTATTTTAGGCCTCAAAATTAAAATTCAGTACTTTTTTTAGAAAAATAAAATTTATGTATAAATACCTATTTAGTTCAGTTGACAAATAAATTATATTTTATATAGAAGGTCTTAGGTTCAAATCTTGTAGAACTACAAAATATATATATGAGAACAGAACAAAATCTAGCTTCACTATAACAAATAATATTTTTTATGATTAAATTTTTATCTCGAACATACTAAAAATCGAGATATATGTTCGGCGCTTCGTTTAATTTTTTAATAAAAAAATAACATATTACATCGACGTTATAAAAATCAAAGTAACACAATTATAAGTTAGCATCATTTTTTATACATCAAACGATAAAAAAACATGTTCTCTCGAATTTTGTAGAACCAAGATAATATAGTTAAAAAGTATCTCGTTTCGAATCCCCTTTAACGCATTTAAAAAAAATCAACGATTTATCATTTGGCGTCTTTTCGAGATTCCATGTTTTTCTTTATTATTTAGTAATTCTCAAAATCTTTGTTTTCAATAAGCAAGAATAGACAATAATAAAAAAAGTAAAAATTTCACTGATAATAAAAAAAAACAAGATAACCGAAAAAACTATTTCACATATTCAAACTTATCATTCCACTCAACTTCAACATTATGCCTAACTATCCTTAACTTAGATAAAATTTTAGAAAGAACTCTTACATATGGTATGAGAAAGTCATTTCTCCCGAGAAATCGTTATCATTTTCTTTAAGAAATTGAAAATGGTAAGAGGAAGATTAACTCTGACGTTATAGGTGAGGAACTACAAGAGATGTCTGTCATACCAAGTAAGTGTTTTTAGTTGTTTCTCTCTTGGACGAAGATTTGCCGCTAGAAGTTGAAACCAAAATTTTACAATAAGGAGTAGAAGCAAGACTAGTGGACTTATCTTGGTTGGCATAAATTGGTGAAATTGGATTGAGTAGACATTGTTGAATTCATAATGTTCAACACAACTACATGTCTCTTACGATTGATTGTCATAGCAATCGTTGATGAAGCATTGAAGAAATGAGATCTATTGACATAAGATTGAATGACTTCATCATGACCATTGGCAAAATAGAGGCATTCATCCATAACTCTTTAGCGAGGTTAGTGTATATGGCGACATGTAGAATGTAAAGTAACCATTCAATTTTGTTTGTTAACAAATTTCTTTAGTTCAAAACAATCGAAATTATTGAAATAAATTAACTTTTCATTGATAACGAACAAAAGATTTGCATTAATTTTTGTATAAGAAAAAAATACTTTGAAACAAGAAAACAAGACACAGAGAGTTGAAAATGAGAGAAAATAGGAAAAGACTTTGAAACAATATTTGAAGACACAAAGAGTTGGTAATAAGACGTTAGAATAGCTCAAAAGCCTCTTTAAAAATCTAAAAGATCAATTACCACTTGAATATAGCTAATCATTGCTAATCTAGTGATATGATTCTAATCTGTGTCATTCCTAATTTTAGAGGCCTATGACTAATAATAAAAACGACCCTAATAAAAACCAAGTAATTAATCTTGAATTTTGATCGTATAATAATTTTTAAATATATAATTATGAAAATAAATATTATTTAAATTTTACAATAAAGATAGGCTTGTGTCATTCAATTTAGAGATAATTTAAAAAAGAGATATTTCATTTAATGTGTAAATAACATTAAAAATTATATAAAAAAGAAAGAAATGATGTAGAAAAGATGATGTTTTAACTATACAAATTTTATATATTTGTTGACATAATTAATATAATTGGTCGAGTGGAAGTGAAATTATTTCTTATTGCATAGGACAATAATTCGATTCGGTTCTATAAAAGTCATTTTTTACTTTTAGCAGTTTTTGAAAAAAAATACAAAATAATATCACACCGCACCTCACCCAAGAATCGAACACACAACCTTATTGCAAAATTAAAATATTTTACCGCTAGGACAAAGCACCAAGGGCATACTAGATTTAAAACAAATAATATACATAAACTTATTTGATCATATTATTAAGCCCACCACACATTTTTTTAGGCCCCATTTTATTTGAGGCTCTGGATTATGGGCCTGCTTACCATGTCCCAAGGTCGGTCTTGTTCCAATGCATGCGCGCCATGTTTTAGTTAGTTTTTAAAACAACATATTATCTTAGATTTTAGGGTTAAATACCTTTTACCCCCTCCCCCCTCCTATAAAAGTAGCGAGATTTGGGTTACCCCCCTTTTAAATCTTATAGAGTCAAATTCCCTTGGACTTGTATACGTGGCCAGAATCTAACATGTGTGAATTATTGCAGACGGACAATAGTTGTGAGCTATTTATTTGGGATGATGAAATCACAAATTCGAAACTTTACAAGCAGTGAATTGACAATGGTGAAGTATGAGTTGATAGAAAGAAATTTGGAAAAATCGAAGTTGAAGCAAGCTGGGTTGAAGAGGAAAATATTTCAATTAAATGTGACATTGTTGATGTCTTGGATTGTATTTGCAGTAATGTACAATTATATGTAATTTCATGTGTATTGTGTTGTTGTAATGATTTTTCATTTTGATGTGTTTGTTTAAGAAGGCAAAATGATGTTTGTGTGATATGAAGTTTGAATGAATAAAAGTGTTAGATTTTTGTCACAACTTTGCTTTATGAATTGTAATATCAGATAAAATCACAGGCCAATCATAAGTAAGACAGAAGTAGTAATTTAGGCCAAAGTCATTAAGCATTGCATTAAAGCATAACTATTACATTATGGGATACATAACAAAATATCCAAATTCAGTACCAACAAAATACATAACTAGTGGTTTAACACAAGATCCAAATTTAGTACAGCTTAACGTAATACATAACTAGTAGGATTGCCAAATTCAGTACCAACAAAATACATAACTTATAAGCATTTCATCACTTAATTCTTCTTCTTATATTTCTTATTTGCACTCTTTGAACCACCACCATTATCTTCATTTGTCAAAGACATAGGCTGCTCTGGGTTTGAACCTGAACCTGTGATTGGTTTTTTAAACCAAAACAATTTTTTCTTTCACTGCGTCTCCTTTTAATTGGCTTGGAAGGTGTCACTTTTTCTTGCCATTTCTTTGTGTTTTACCATCCACAACAGAACATTGTGTAGTGTTAATGTCAGAAATGCTTGAAAGGAAATCATTAGTGATGTCTCCAAAATAATCACTATTTCATTTGGTGCAACATTTGAGCCAGTCTGGGCAGTTTCTGCAGGATCATGGCTTGCTCCAACTTGTATATGATCATGGCTTATTTCAGTTTGTGCAGGATTCTGGACATCATCTGTTTGTGCCTCTGTTGTGTGGGATTAGTTTGTGCAGGATCAGTTTGTGCATGATCAGTGTGTGCATGATCAGTTTATGCATCATCATTTTTTGCCATGGCTTGTCCTTCAGTTTGTGCAAGATCATTTGATGCCTCAGTTTCTCACTTTGTGTTGTTTCCGAGTTGTAGCGTTTGTGCACTTACTTCCTCTACATAATACCAACACAATAGTTGTTAGTTCAATATACATGTTATGTGGGTAAATTGTAAGTTTAAAACAAAACAATACCTTTCTCTTTTGTGCATTAAGATCTTGTGTTGTGCTTTTGCATGTTTGAGCATTGTGACCAAACTTTTCACAAGTAGTACACCCTGTAAGAAATACTTGGCAATCTCCTCCTTCTAGCACCCTCTTCACCATAT
This sequence comes from Vicia sativa, assembly GCA_021764765.1. Taxonomy (NCBI): domain Eukaryota; kingdom Viridiplantae; phylum Streptophyta; class Magnoliopsida; order Fabales; family Fabaceae; genus Vicia; species Vicia sativa. Next base: position 152,040,694 of record CM038796.1, read on the forward strand.
TTTCTTATCCTTAGCCTTCTAGGTCTACCTGGACCTTTCTTGTACATAGGGGAAAAATTGGCTTTGATTGAACTTCTGACCACATTTCTTCACCATTGATTGGACTGACAGCAAAACTATAGCATATTGCATACTTGTCCCTATGATAACACTGATCTACAAAATATTTTGGATTCTATTGTCTGAAACCTAGAGTAGCAATTGCATATCTACAAGGGATACCAACTAACTCTCAGAAATTACAAGTACATTATCTCTTAGAAATGTCAACTATAAATTTTTGACTGTTATAGGAATTATTCACCTCAAATGTTTCATCCATTGCCCAAGTGGGCAGCCAATGACCACTAAGCATAACCTCATTATCAAGTTTTTTCCTATGAATTGGCATTACCTTATGAGGCCATTTTTTAAGCTTCATGGAAGAGGAAGAACATTTGTTCATTAAATACTTTTCCTAATCCACTCACACATTGTTAAAATTGGTTTATCCCTAACACTTAATATGGTGGCATTAAAAGACTCAGAAATATTATTCATAAGAACATCACACTTAGGGTAGAAACTGAAAGCATGCTTACACCAAACCCTTGGAGGAACACCTATTAACCAAGTCCAAGCATTAGGATCTACCAGCTTCAGCTCATTCATCTTTTGAAGCCAACCTTGATACTATGTGGACTTTGCAGCCCCCATCATTAGATCTCTAATCAAAGCTCCTCCTCCAATTTTTTTTTAAAATTTGCATACAAATGCCTTAAGCAAAATCTATGCTCTATCCTTTCAAACATCTCCTCAAACACACCTACCAGACCCTGAAACATTTCAAACATTTGTCACACGTAACTTAAAGAATTTCAATTAAATTTAACTTAAAGACAATAACACATACCATTTGTTGGTCAAATATAAACACAAAATTTTGTCCTAGCCCACATCTGTCATCAGTAACTCAAGAAACCACCTCTAGTTTTCTTTTGTTTCAGTCTCAATCACCCCAAAAGCCAATGGAAAATACTTATCATTTGAGTCCCTACCCACAACAATTAGTAACTGACCCCCATACTTGGTTTTAAAATGTAAGCCATCAACTCCAACAAAAGGCCTACAACCATTGATGAATCCCTTTTTATATCCATCAAAGCAAAAATAAAATGAACCAAATCTTGGTGGGATGGTTGGATTTGGTATATCTACGGTGATAAATATAGTGTTCCCAGGGTTAACTCTATGTAATTCTGTAGCATAACTCCTTAAGATTACATTCTGGCTATGAGTTTAGCCTTCCATGCCCTAGCTACATAATTCCCACAAAATAATTTTGCCTCAAATCTTGTATAATATCAGTGATTCTGACATTTTGTGAACTTTTCATCTTCTTCAACACAGCCTTAGCCACCCACCTTGAATTTGAAGATTTGTTGTATAAAACCCTAGCACATGTATGTTTGTCTACTGTGGTTTTTATAGAAAAAGTGCGCTTATGGACCACTTTAGAGCACAACATTAAAATTCCATAATTGACATACTACCTTACGTATCACTCTCATTTTTTATAAAAGTAATTTCCCTCCCATTTATGTGTTCAATTCATCTAGGGAGTTGAATTGCATACCCAAAATTTAAAATCCTTATTTAAATGCTCTTTTCTAAACTTTTCAAATTTTAGCACTTTGCCTTTCTCACTATTTGACAAATCCGGGTCAGATCTGTCTAGCTCATCACTAACATATTCATCATCCTCACAAGTTTTATGTTTGTATCCACTCATAAACTCAACAACTTAGGGGCTCTCATTTATTGGTGCACTTACATCAATCCCTTCAAAACCATCAAGAATTGCAATTGCCTTTTCATCTTCACTATCACCCAACCCTTCTACTACATCTTCATCACTTCCTTCCATCTCAACAATATCATTGACACACCTAGGACTTCTAACTGATGCTCCCATATCATCAACATCATGCTCTATGAAAAGTTCCCCATATACTAGGGTAACACAACTATATGCAACAAAATCATAACAATCATCATCCTTTCTAATCTGAAAAAAATGCTCATCTATATCACGATTTGAGGTCCAAATTCTATATTTTCCTTCCCTGTAACCCCAACCCATCACCAACCTATGGATATTAACCATTGTAAACTTTTCCAAACGGAGTTCCGAAACTAAGGAAGATACACCCTCTATAAATTATATCTCTATTGTTCAACAGTACAAACTCACCACCATATTGGATTACAGCATTGAACACAACATTACTCTGAAATCATAGCAGAGACACATCAAAAACCTAACTTTAACCACATTCTTCACTAAAAGAACGAAAACGTAGCTAAACTAATCTGTCAGCATCAACAAATTTTCCTGCTTCATTATGCTTCTCTACTTGCTTCACTTGCTTCAACTGTACCGGTTCCTTCTTCGTTTGCCTCGCTAGCTTGGATGTTGACGGTTGCTCTGATTGCTTCGATGGTGGTGGCTGCTTCTTCTTCTTCAACACATGCTTCTTCTTCCCCATTTTCAATTTTCAAGAGTGATAGTTATTTGTAGTAAAAAGTGACGAACGAAGGAATCAAATTGAATTCAATCTCCGACTCAAAACGATTTACTCTTTTGATTTTTTTGTTTAAAAGATGTCATGAGCCCCAAGCTTTATTGTTTCCTAACAAGAAAAAATGGAAAGGGAAAAGCTGAAATACCCTAAATAAGATATGTGATGCGACTAGCGTGAACTAGATGCAACGCATTGGGAGAAGACCAGGTAAGAGGTTGGTTATATATAGGAAGGTATTAACACCCTATATATCTATAGTTTTCTATAGGAACTTTTTTATGCATTTTTGTGTGTTTGATTTGATATGCTATTTTGGGAAAGTTTCTCCTTTGGGATTTAAGAAGGGTAGGTTAGGCAGGAAGCTAAGTTTGTTTATTATTATTATGCTCACAAGGATCATTGGGATCCTCTGCATACATATCCCCTAGTGGGAATCAGAGCATCTGTAGCTTGGATCTATAGGAAAATAAGGTTTGTTTGGTTTGAGGGAGAAAGAAGTATGCGCGCCAAGGGTGAGACCTTGTGCCTACGTATTCTCAAAAGGAGGTTCAGAAAGTCAGAGCAATCGTAGTTCCCACTTATGTGCTAGTGGAAGCAAAATTTTTAAAAATTTGATTGTTTAAATCTTTAATTGTAAGCATTGGGTGCTTTGCTTGAGTGTACAAGCGTTACACTTACAAGTTAAGAAAGATGTTTGAAAAACATTGAATCTTTCATTGTAAGCATTGGGCGTTTTGTTTGAGTGTACAAGTGTTGCCACTTATAGTTAAGAAAGATGTTTCGTTTGAAAAAGTGTTTATTTTGAAAAAATGTTTGATTTTAAAAAATGTTTTATTTGTATGTGATGCTATACATGAGATACTTCTTCCATAGAGATGATTCATGTCTTATCTCTTAGGATAAATTTTTTGTTATTGATTAGGGGATGCTTTTAAGAAGCATGTGGGTCCTTGTATTGTAAGCCCAGAGGAGGTTATCCAGGGATATCGAGGGTCCTTGTATTGTGAGCCCAAGATGAGGCTTTCGAGGGACAACGATGGTCCTTGTATTGGGATCCCAAGATAAGGCTATAGGGTATGGTTGGCTTGGCTTTAAGAGTGATTTCACTGGAAACCATACTCTTAGGTTTCTATCCTAACAAATGTGATTCTTTATATTGGAAGTCCAATAGGAGGCTATTATAGATTTCAGGTCTCTTTCTTGTATGAGGCCTAAGAGGCTAAACTCAACAAGGAAGTTCTTTTGTAAAAGCCCAAGAGGAGGCTAACTCAACATGGGATTTATTTTGAAGCCCAAAGGCTAACTCAACATGGATTTATTTGAAGCGCTAACTCAACAAGTGAGTTCTTTTGAAGCCCAAGAGGAGGCTAACTCAACAAATGAGTTCTTTTATACGAATCCCAAGAAGAGGCTACGGGAACCTAATTGTTATACTAGTTGTAATGACATGAATAAACATGAACAAGTATATGAACAAGTATATATATGACAAAGTTTGTGTGCGCATTCATAAGAGTTTATGAAGGAAATATATAAACAAGTGTATAAAACAAGCAAATAAAAGCTAGTGTAACTTGAATATATACAAAGGAGTGTGAAAACAATATATAAACAAGTGTTTAAAACAAGAGGATAAGTTAGTATACTTGGATATATACAAAGGAGTAAAATTACACCTTAAGGAGACCCTTTGGAATAAGAGCAGGTTTCACCGGAATAATGATCTTCTTAATACCAGTGGAATTGGTGTATAAACAAGCAGAATAAAACTAGCGAACGATACTAGTTTATAATTGAGTATTTGCAAAAAGATTGAATATGTACAAGGAAATTGAATATGTACACAAAAGGGTGGATATATACAAGGAAACTAAATATGTACATAGGGGTGAGACTTACACGTAAGGAGGTCCATGATCAATTTGATTTAAAGTTCGAAAGATTTTCGAGGAAAAACCTAGTTCGGTTTGTATTTTCAAAGATTTATCGAATCGATCATGGAAAAGAGGTGTAAGTTAATGAAAACAGTTTTGAAAGTTTTGAAAAGTGAAAATTATTCACAAGAGTGTTTTGAAAAATATTTAGGTTTGAAAAATCAAGAAGAAAACATTTTTGAAAGTATTTAAAACACTTTAAAAACTTCTATTTTAAACCTAATAAAAGTATATCAAAAGAAAATATTTTTTGGATTTTTTGACATAATCATAAAATAGATATATTAAATGGCAAGTGTGCAAAAAATCATCTCAAAATGAGAAGTTTTAATTGGTTTTTGAAAATGTTGAAGTTTGATAAAAAAAAATGAAAAAAACAAGTGGTAAAAATTTGTTTTGGTCTTGGAGAGGTTTGAACTCAGGACCTGAATCTCAAAGGTGAAAAGATTAACCACTGGGCCACATGCATGGCTTGTTATTTACACGCCTCCATTTGATTTTATTTGAAAACAAGTTTTGAAAATGGTTTGAAAAAAATAGTTGAAAAGTGAAGAAAAGTGAAAGATGAAAAATAAAAAGGTCTGGGTGGGGTTTGAACCCTGGACCTTAGGCATGGCAAGACATGAGAAGCGTGCGCTCTACCAATGGGGTGACTATACATCCGTTAATTGAAACACAAGGATATGTCTATATTATAAAAACGTGTTTTTGAAAATGGAGACATGGCGCCATCAACTTCATCTTCTTCCTCAAGATAAACTTCCATGGCCAATTCGAATTTCTTTGATTCTTGATCAAATTGAAAAATGTAAAATGCTAAATTGCTCGGAATTTCACCATGATTTCAACCATGCAATTTATTAAAGCTAAGATTCAAAGATCAAAGAGAATTTCCAGAAAGTACCAAATGAACTCTAACTGAAAATTTCAACTAATTTATGGGCACGATTGATTTTAAGTGAAATTGAGGATTCAAAAAGCTTGAGCAATATGATATCTATATTTCTAACTACTAAATTGATGCCAAAGATGCTTATATAAGAGAATTAGAATTCGAAAAAGTTACCTCTTTATGCAAATTTGCAGAAATCGTATATGTTCTTCCAGATGCAAATTTGTGATACTGCGAGCTTCCTTGAACCTTCCTGAGTGTTTTCCAACTCCTAGCTTGCTCTGAAACTATTTGAATCCTCCTACCCGACTCAAGTTGCATGTTTCTGATTTAATTTTTAATGGAGGATGGTGATGGAGTTGTTACAAAAGTGTATGGATGGTTTGGATCACTTGTATATGATGTATGGAAGGTGTTTGAATTATTAAAAGCGGAAACGCACAAGTGGATTTTGATTTTACAAGTTAAGGCTCAAAACTTGCACAAATGAAATTTTCTTAAGCAAACTGACTCTTAGCTGTTTTGTGATGGTTTAAAGGTTCAAACAACTTCTAAATAATTATTAGAATAGGTTTGCATGATACCTTTGGTTAGAACTTGCAAGAATTGTAATTTGGAATTCTAAACTCTTTGGAAACTTAGAAACTTGCAAATGAAGAAAGAAATGAGAAAACAAGTTTATGATTATTTTGGTGTGATTTCCAAATGAGGAAAGGCCTCTGTTTATAGGCAAGGATGTTTGAAGAGCAAGGCAAAGATAAGCTTTGTGACTTTACAACTTGGAGCTTAAGGAATAAGAAAGGAATCTTCACATTAAATGCACATGGAATCTTTTCTAAACCATGGTTAAATCACTCAAGTGTTTCTATCCTTCTTCAATCATTTCTTTTGGATATTTTTGATGAAAACTTATCCCTGGTGATGACAAGGCTTCTAGAAGGAAAAGAGATAAGTTTTGGCAAAAACTTGGTGAAAATGACCTATAATTTCATGTTTATGGACCAATATGTTCTAATTTCAAAACCCTAGCTACACAAAAGATTTTTTCATGTTCTTGGGCATTTTGAAAATCTTGGAACAAGATCTACAACTTTCATGTTGAAAGTTTTTCTTGAATCAAAATGGATCTAGGTGAAAAATGGCCATGAAAATGATGAAAAAAGTGATAAAAACACTTGAAATTTTTCTAAGTGTTAGAAAAATTTCAAGTTCTGACTTTTTGTTGACTTTTTCACGCATTTTTTATTTTTTATGATCATGATGGATAATTTTAAATGCTTTGATGATTGAAAAAATTTGAATTTCAAAAGTTGACCAACAGTCAAAGTTTGACTGATTTGAACAATTGACTTTTTGCCAGATGATTCAGAATTTCTCTGACGATCAATCATGACATTTAAGATGTTTTGAATCAATAAATTAGGTCAGGATATTTCATTGATTATTTTGAGATCATTCTCCAAGCAATTAGGTCATTCATTGAGCAAAAAGTCAATGATACACCATCCTCGATCTAACCCTAATTTTGTCGATTCATGATAGATCTTGAGGAAATGATTGGAATTTGAAGATCAAATGTTGATGATTGATGAAGATAGATCAATTAAGGTAAGTGGAGACTCAAAACTTTGATCACATCTTGAACTGATGAAAGATTTGATTACAAAACCCTAATTTGGCTCAAGGAGGACACACATAAGCTATGTTGTTCTGAAATTGTCAGTGATGTAATGATGCATATATGAATGATATGAGATGGTATCTTAGGTCAAAAATTGGGGTATGAAAATAGTGAACCCTATATTTTCAAGGGGGTCTTCAATATATGAACTATGTTATAACATGGCACCCATTTCCAAGTCACCTGTTAAATTCAGGCCACGTATTCAAGTCCAAGGGAATCTGGTTCTATAAGGTTTTCTATTTTGGAATCTTTTATTTTTAAGGGGCGAAGAATTTTTTTTTAAAAGGGGGTAAACTGAATCTCGCTACTTTTGTAGGGGGTAAAAGGTATTTAACCCTATATTTTATCATAACCGAGGGAAAAAGCAAAATTGAAACCTCTCTTTTAATTATAATTTTTATATGTAAATTAAATGATCTAACCTGTCGATTTTCATAATAATTGAGGGAAAATTTAGCGTTAAAATTGAAGGTATTTATCATCATCCTTAATTAAATCCTTGTCGTCCATTTCATGACTATCAACGATCAAAATATTACTATTAGTGATGCATGTGAAACATAAATAACTTTCATTGTAAAAACATTCTGGATATTAAAAATTGATAATGAAACATCATGAAGCGCTTGAAACTATCCTCCACTTTAAGGTTTGCAAGAGTCTTTACCATGAAGAGTTCTATATGATGGATTTTAAGAGCAGAAAATTATTTGGGTTTAAGGTTTGTGTTCTCAAATATTTATTTGAGCGAAAAATCATTTATTTAGCTAACTATTTTTTGTCTAACCCTTTTTTTGTTCATTTTAGAAACAAATGCAAACAAAAGTCATAGAGAATATTATGCACTCTTCATTTGATCTGTCTTAAAATTATATGATTTGAAGATCTAACATCTATATATTGCTGAAGCAACTAGACAAATCATCGAGAGAAATCAATGAAGTCGCCATCGAACATTTTTTATCTCACCTAAGGAGAAAGGTAAACATCGAGTAAACACGAATGGAGAAACCACGGTCTTGCGATCGAGAGATGGGGTAATGGAGTCGGTTACACGAGGGAAGGTATTAGCACCTCAAACGTCTATAGTACTCTATAAAATCCACTACTTTTTCTATCTAATGGGTGTGTTTATCTATGTTTAAAACTTACAAGCTAAGGAGAATTCATGAAAAAAACATGGGAAAAGAAGGAAGTCTTTACAAAGTTTTCGGTTAAGCCTCGTGACCAGATGCCTACATATTCCCTTGTGCAATGGGAAATTCATAGTGACATAGTTCGGCTCACATGTTTTGGTGGGTTTCAATCTTTTTATGAGCAATGTTTGGTGAAGCATGCCCTACGAAAAAGTTTTAAATAGAAAAAGAGGGCTGAAGGCGGAAAAAGATTTGCATTGGTTGATTGCTTTTACCTTGAAAGAAGGTTTGCATTGTTATTAGGTGTCTTATGATTTTCAAGAGAAAAAGAAAGTTTTAGTTTTAATTCAACGATGCAAAAGAAAGAAGAAAACTATCAAGGAAATTATCTAGTTTACCCTAATGTTATTGATCCTAAGGTTAAGGATGAAAAGGAAATATCTACCTATGTTGACATGCATGGATAACTATCCTAATGTTTAGCTTGCAAGCTACCCTAACCGGCGGGCCTAAGAGAAAAAGCGAACAAGTGCTTTGGCGAAATCACGTGAACAATGCAATGCGTAAACATATGTAAGGAGGAAGGGAAACATGGGAGGCTTTAGTCAAAACAAACAAGCCGTGTGGTAGGAAATTATGTTCGTGCCTTGGTATTATATTACCAAGTGGAAAGAGTAAATGAGTATAATGAGAGTGTCGGTGCGTGGTGATGCAAACTCCGGACAAAAGTAGAGATTAAATTTGGACCCTTACCCACGAGACGACTCGATAACATGAACAAGCACAACTCCGAAGCACCATGCTGCATCACAAGCTAAGGATGACAAAGACAAAAGCGGTCGATTGCGGGCCTTTTCCTTGCCTTCCTTGAGGACTTGAATGGGGGAGGAAATTGCCTTTTCGAGGTCTTTGAGTACAAATATAAAACACCTGCAAATACCTACTATAAGGTAGGATTTTAAACAAACCATACACAAATAGCACACAATATGCGGAATTGCATTAAACAGGTCTTTAAATAAACCAGAGGGATTCCTAACATAATCAGCAACAGAGATCCCTGTCATGCATTTCTAATACTACTTCTAATGGCAAGGAAAGCAGTAAAATTCCCACTTCTCATTATCACTAGAAAGCGATAAAGTGCGGAAAGATAAACCGAGTAGTGTAATATCAATCGAACAAAAGTGTTTGTAATAGGCAAAGCGACTACTCGAGAAACTTCGGATAGTGGCATCAACAAAGCAATAGTGAGAAATGACTCGATCAATATAATCCACAAAGTGATGTCATGCAATATGTGTGTGTAGCAGACACATCCTCACAACAATCAAAACCTGCACAAAGATACATCTAGTCAAAATGACAAAATCGTGTTTCTCGTAACATGAGAAAACAAGGAGCCAATGTGTCTAATACACGCCAAAACCACGGGTGAAGTGGTATATCGGTGTACCAAGATTAGGTAACCAACAAACTATCCTCAATGTACATTGCACAAGTCAACAAATCGTCAAAAATAACAAAGAGGCGGGAATATAGTTGCATATTCACATTACAAATCAAAACATGAACCAAACACGAAGAAATGAAATGTGGACATGTATAACAATCATAGGAATGGAAAATCGATTTTCAAAATAAGGAAAAATACTCGGCGATATGAAATCGCCACCCATAATTTTCAAATGGAATGCTAAAACAAGAACATCAAAATAGTAGAAAAAACCCTAAGCAAGCCATAAAAGCGGTCTACAAACCAAAAAGTGGATCGGGAGTCGGTTATGTAAGAGGAAGGTGTTAAAACCTCACCAATCTTCGATGGGACCATTTGAATTCGTGTGTGTGTATATTAGCTAATCTCAAGTTATAAAAAGAAATAGAAATTGTTTATTTTGAGTTTGAACGGTTTGAGGTTACATGTGCCTCGATATTCCATTGCGATGGAAAGTCAAAATAGTAGTTCCTCTTAAAGGTTTAATTGATTATTGATTTTATCGAAAAATCGTGCATTTAACGTTGAAATACTTGAAACTAGGACTTTTTGTTTGTTTGAAAAGCTTAAGTCATAAATTCGTATTTGAAAAATTTCTCTCTTTATCGGAAAAGTTTGATGATGCATATGAGCGATAAAAGGTTTGTGGGTTGATTTATTTTTATGTGGGAACAAGTTTTGGTACATAAGCGTTCAATTAGCAAATTACTTGGATGAGTGGGCAAAACATCTGAATCATCTTTCTACCAGGATTATTAAGAAAGGTGAGGTGAAACATGGTTCCGCGTTATTAAATTCATTAAGACACCGAACATACGATTAGAAGAAATGCGGAGTGACTACAATATTTGGGGAAGGATAGAATATTTGTGAAATTATTTTGAAAAGAAACGTTGGATCGAGGTTAGAACCTTAAAATAAGCATTAGATACAGGTCTTTGAGATATGAAATGGGCGGTTGTGATTAATCAAGTATATGGACTTAATTAACCCATGAGGATAGGTGCTGTATCACCAACCATGAAACTCAGTGCATGGTGATTGGTATATAGACCAATGTTGTTTTCAGTTATGATCGATTAAGCAACAAGGGCTTTAACAATCTATTGAGGAGTGCCCATCCTCAACCATGAACCTTTAAGAAATCGGCATATGAGCCAATCAGGATGAAATCGATTTATTTAAATTTTAATTGTGTGCAAAGTGTACATTGGTGAATAAATCTTGAATATGAGTAAGCAGACAAAATACCACGCAATACAATCGGAAATTTAAATAATTATTAGAGATGATTTTTACTGTTTGATGAAAATCGATTAATAGTTTAATCGATAACTCATCAAACCGACAAACTATCGAATCTAATAATTATTAATACATCGCAATAAAAACATTATTTGACAAAATAAATTAATGAATAGATAAAAAATTCGAGTGTTAAATTGATTAGGACGGTCGAAAAATGAAATATGATTTTATTGGATAAGCCAATAACTCGTATCTCTTTATGAAGTTTTTAATCACAAGACAACAAATACTACTTCCATAAAAGGTAATACACCACATATGTATATTTATATACAATATTGCTTACAAATAAATTAGTAAGAATGATAAGAGGAAAGATTTTTCATTCATTCTATTAAAAAATGGTGACACTTGTCACCACCAAATTACTATGAAAACAAAAAAATCAAACAATTGTTTTAGAAATTTAAGAAAAGAAAAATGAAATAAGTTAATAAACAAGAAAATCCAAAGAAATGCAAAGGAAAAAAAGAAAAGCAGATGGGTAAATCATTTCTTTCTGCTTGTTTCTCACTCTCATCGTCTTCTCCTCTGAGCCAATGCCACTCTATCTCTCAATTATCGGTGCCATTCCTACCTCTCTGTCGTCGCTCATCGCTTCTCTCGTCGAGTATCTCACTAAAATTTCCTCAAATGCTGATTGTCTCTCCGTCTCTCTCACCGCGTGGGAAAGCCTCTCTCGATCCTCACTTTGCATGTTTGGTTGATTATGGTGTTTACTGATTTGTGTTTGTTTCTGATTAGTTGGAAAGGAATTGGAACCCTAGGCTGAGAAATTATGCGGCGGTGAAAGTACAAAGCCAGAGCGTCGGCGAAATTTCCCCTCTGACCTCTTAGGGTGAGACCGTTACGATTTACTCTTCTTTCTCGAAATTTGGGATTATGATTTAGGAAAAAAAACCAGAAGAATTTTTGGTTTGAAAGTGATGAAATATGCTTGCTTATTTTGTGTTCTTTATTATGTTTGTGAACTCATCTTCTTTCTGTGGTTTTCATGTTGGTGTTTTTGAGTGAACAGGTATACTTTTCGGTTTAGGTTTGGAATGTAGAGCAGAATACTAAGTTTATTTGATTCTTTGTGATTAGGAAACATACCTGGTTTTTGGTTTTGAAAGAACAAGTTCTTCTTTTCTAGATTACTGTTTAGCTTACTCCACCTCGAGTTTCCAAGTTGTCTTTTATATATCTTGAAAGATATTCCACTTATCTTCTGTCCCTTATCTTCTATCCTAGTTGCTTGTGCTTTGTGGTTTAGAGCCATGAGGTAATGATGGTTTTTAAGTTTCTTTTGACTTTTTGTTGCTTATACCATCTTTGCCTGCTTTATACCTGCTCTTCTGAGTTTTGACTTTTGTGCTTGCTTTCTGTTATCTCTGATTATACTTGATCTTCTTGCCTTTGTGGTGTGACCAGGCGATGTCACTATCTGCTGTTATATTGACTTTGGGGTTTATTGTTGGATTAATTGATGCTTCTTTGTGGCCTTGGATTACTATGGTGATATATATGCTTCTTTGCCAAGGGATATTAAGCCCAAAACCGTTTTATGCTTCTTTTGCCAGGGGATATTAAAAGCCTTGATGATTTAATGCAGTGAAGTTTATTTGTGAAGCGAGTCGAATCATAGTTTATAAATAAACACTTTGTCATAGATGATTAATCTTGCGAGATTATGAGGTTTAACGTTTAAAACATGATTCCCGTTATGCTTACCTAATGATGAGTTTTGACAAAACAGAAAAACTCTTTGATAATTTCTTGTAATCGTTTATGTTTGTGCTTACTAAACTTTCTTTCTTGTTTCATGTAACATATGGAGGTTGAACAAAGAATAAAACTTGAAGATGGAATATGATATTAGCACAAAGGCACTGACGATTTGAAGATATTCTTGGGAGTGGTTTTGGTTAGGACTTTGTAGCACATTGTAAACTAAAAACATACTTGTAACAATTCTTTTGTAATCTGTGACATAAGCTTGAATGAATGAAATTTGAAATTCACTTTGCCAACGTTGGTAACTTTCCCTCCTTTTTTGTGAAGAAATTGTAATTAAATTTTAATCATTCTTTGGATACTCTTAGGCAGCTTTGAGATACTGCCTTGAATCACGAACATAGGCAACATGAGTCCTGAATCATTAGGTTTCTTTTTAAGAAAAGAAGCTTGAATTATCAAGATATCACTGTTAAATAAAATCAATAACCCGGGACTTGAATTGAATTTATCTTGAAGTTTGACTGATTTGAATATTAAAATCAAACAATTCCTCTTGTATTATTCATTTAAAAGTATAATTCAAAATTTCTTTGAACTCAAACTTGTGATAGCTATTAATCCAAGTGCAGCAATCTTTTTAGATTGGTTTGAATTTTTGAATTTCCTTTTAGGCATAGAGAAATTTACAACTCTTTATGTCCAAAATTTGGATGGACTTGTATCAATTATATTCCTTGTATCTGCCATTGATATGGAACGATGTACAAAATTGGCCTAAAACTCAAATATTTGCATAGATCATAAACCTAAACAAACTTGAAAGAAACCCAAAAATAGAGTAATTGAAACCATAAGTCATGAATTCCAAGAAACTCAACCATGAATTTTGTCATTGAATTCCCCGAACAAATTATT